>APFE030254769.1:66283-131131 GCA_000404065.3 Pinus taeda
CAAAAGATTTTAATTTTTCTCCTAAAGTGACTTTATAATTTTTATAAAGTTAAAATCTAATTTATAAGTGACTTTAAGTGATAAAGTTACTAAGTCTAATTTTAAAGTGACTTTTATAAAGTCAATGAAAAATTAGAAGGAAAAGTGACTTTGGAAATAAATGACTAAGTGGGTCTTTATTAAAGTGGGTGAATTAAAAAATAGAAAGTGAGATTTAAATGTGCATTTAATCTCAGCCATTGATCTAAATCTATTTCAGCCATTGGATTTAAAGATCACCCAAAAGTCACTTGGAGTTATATTAAAGGAGGAAAAGGAGGAAAAGATCATTCATTCTTTCATGAGCAGATTGGGAGAAGGAGAGCAAGAGAGCAAGGGAGATTTCTGGACAAGAAGGAGAAAGACAGTTTGGCACACATACCAGGCAGCTCTTCAGAAAAATCAGAACAGCAGAAAAACAAGTTTCCAGGTGGTCCGTTGGGCTGAAAACGGATAAGTTTGCTTGCTGAAAAAATCATTTTGCTGTAATTTTTTGCTGTAATTTTTTGCTGAAATTTTCTTGCTGTAAAAGGACATTTTTCAGAAATAAAGAAGAGCTCTCAAACTGGTTTTCCCCAAGAGTTGTAGGGGGTTTTTCCAGGGTCACGTTGACCAAAAATATCAGTGTTTTAATGTGTTTTAATGGCTGTTTATTACTGCTAATTTTTTATTTCTGCAATTTCCAGCATTCTGTAAAATTTCCAGAATTTGTGTTTTCAGCAAATTGATTTTTTTCAGCGTGTTGAATGTATGGTTATGGGAAAGGGCATTTAACTACATGGGAGGAAATAAGGAGAAACTGAAAACCAGGGTGGGAAAACAGAAATTTTTACACGTGTTGGGTAGGATGAGTCTACGAAAAGTCAATTTGAGGCTAACCTTACCTGTCTCAAGAACATTACTCCTGATGACTCTTCTTTGGAGAACCTTGGGGAAGGTAATCCCATTAGCCCCTTGAAAGTTGATATTGAAGATTACTTTCATATTGAAAAGAAGAAATGGGAAATTATTGGTCCCTCAATTTGATTGTGCTCCCATTTATGATACTGACAGGGAGGATGAGGTTGGGATTGGTCTTCCCCTTATTTATGATGAGTCATGACATATCCATCGATACCCTTGAGAAGGAGGATCATTATTTTCCCTTGCATGAAAGAGGGAAGCTGGAAATAATTGATTCTCCTTTTCGGGAAAACCCTATCTTTGATACTAATGATGAGGCCCTTGCTCCTGCCTGCCTTCCTTGTGATTCTGGGAGTATATCCAAATCACTTGAGCCTTTAGAATATGATTTTCAAGAAAGGAGCCCATCGTCATTCCTTCGTGTTCATCATTTTGAGTCATCCACAAGTGATTCCCACACCCCTTGTCATATTATCTTAAGTGACTATGAGCCCTTTCCCCCTTCTAAGTATAGTGTCAAGGAAGAGCCCCTCATTGAATATACTTTTATCTCCTTGGACACACCTTTAGGATTATGATCACTCCATGACCTCCCCTCTCTAATGTGACCATCACCTTGAACAACCTATTCGTTACACTCCTTCCTTCCCTTACCCTCTATTCCCCTCCCATCATTACCTTGTGGTATCCACAAAGCATAAAATTATGAGCAATGATTGCGATAGGGAGTTCTTGAGAGTGATCATTCATTCCACTTTTATGTACTTAGAGGGAAAACCTCGCACTTCGAGATCGACATTTTCCTAGGGCTTCCTGTTATCTCAAATGGAGATAATATTTTCCCACCTCACACCAGTTTCATCCTCTTTGTGATTGTGTCAACATTCACTTTGGGATTTGCTACATGAGTAACTATATTAGTGGACATATGTATATTGATATGATGATATGTTGGTTGCATTGGATTTATGGTTTTACTTATTATTAACATTGTACTATATGCATGTTACAGTAGGAAGCATTGCATGCTGATTTTCTCTTTAGAACTAACATCATATGACATTTCTCATGGTAGATTAGCTGCATTTAGATTAAATTTGCATATTTTTGCTTTCTTGTTGATTTTTATGGCCTAATACTAAGCATAGGTGATCATAAGACAACACAAAAACATGTTGCCCCGTGTGCTTGGTCTTTGATATATGTAGGTAACAAGTCTACAGTACCAAGAGATTACTGGTCTTCTCATGACCTCCCGTTCGAGGAGCTTCGTGCACTTTCCCAAGAGCTCATGTCCCAATTGATGCTAGATGTTAACCACCACCTGTGGGTAGTGTATATAGGAGAAATGTTTTCTCCTAGATGGTTCTTAGTCAGCAACCAACAACCCCTTGTAGCCACCAAATTGCTCAATGTGCCATCGTCTCCACAACCTAAGCCATCCATGTGGTCGCTCAACCACTTGTCATGAATGTATGTTTGAAGGTGAGCCTCCTGACCCCAAAGGTATGACTTTTCATTGGCATAATTGAATAAATTTCCTTGCTTGTCATGGGCACTTTTGGGCATGGATTGGTGAGGGGATTCAGCAGAGAGAGTAGGTTAGGCTTGTATTCTTGTCTCCACTGTCCGATTACGTGGTTACCCTTGTATCTAGTCCCATGGGATCTCATTTACTAGCCATTAGCTTTAGGGCTGACACTACATGAGAAATCCCGATTTTGGTTGCATGACCTCGCTTCCCGATACCACCTACATCACTCCCCTTCCACTCATTTTAGCCCCATTCATCTATTTTCCCATTCGGGTCCACATGTGTCGACTGGGTCCACATAGGGTTAGCCTCCCCCTCCCCTTGTCTACACCTTCAGTCAAGCCTGAAACAATGCTTAGGAAGTTGATGAATCTAAAAGAAAATAAAAGGCATAATTTGGCCACTCTCAACAAGAAATGTACCACAAAATGAAAAAGATGGTCGGGACACACAAATTTAGCACGTGGGAAAAAGCCAAACATGAGCTTATCCATGGACATCACCCTTGTTCCTATGGGCCCCAAAGGAGCCCTCTCCATCATTAAGGAACACATGATTGTCCAAACCCCTGGTGGGCGATGAACTGCGAGCCTGCCCCACCTCAAGGGGGTATCCACTGCAACATATTACACATCATGTTCTCCCTCCCTTGGAACCCCGAGTAGTTATGAAGAAAAAAACAATCAAAGGCAAAAGGCATATTGTTGAAATTTCTAGGTCTAACCCATTAGAAATCCCTACTACATCCTCTATTTTACATTCTCCTACTTGTTTATTACATTAGCAAGTTATTTATAAATATAAATACTGAAAATCAACACAGATAGAGCCTTAACTCATATAAAGATTATCAACTGAAACACTGGAAGAAACACACAAAGGACACTGTTATTTTTGGACAATCTTCCCCAAAAAAACCCAATGCGTGAAAACCAGTGTAGCAGTTCTAAGGGTTTTATTATTATGCAGAATCTTGAGTACAACTAGGGTGTTGAAATGGCTCACCCAATAGAGATTGTTACACTGCAGTAATACCTCTTCTCGGAGACAGATATTCAGCTTCTCAACACTAGTCTGCCCCACGAAAATCCTTCTAGCGCTTCTCCTAGGCTATGCGTCAGCCCTGCTAGCCTCAACGTCACTCCTGAAGCCTCTGCGTTAGCCTTCTGCTTCTCAGCGTTATCTCTCTGGCTTTCTGCGTCTCTAGTTGCCTCTATGTGGCTCCTGCTGCCTCTGCGTAGCTCTGGCTGCCTTTGCGTACCCTCTCTATCACTGCGTTGACCCTCAGGCACTATCTCTGCCACTCTACTATGTACTCACTGCCCCTCGTTGCAACTCAGATCTTTTGTTCGAATTTTCTCAGTAGACCCCGCTCCAAAAAATCGAACTGACTGACCCTCAAGCCTCTTCTTATACTTTTCTTGTTGAGTCTTCAACGGCCGAGAGTAAGTCTCTAATCAATGGCTAAGATTAGATCTGGCTTGATCTATGTCATTTAGAACATTCTCACCTAGTTTCATATTAATACCCATTAATATTTTAATTTTCCTAAGTTTAGACTTAGGAATTGTTGGAATTTCTAAGTCTAACCGTTAGAAATTATACCTACACTATCTGATTTATTTCTTTGTACTTGTTCAGTTACTTAACAAGTTATTTACCAGGTAAATATTGAAAATAAATAAAAATACAGTATCAACACATACGAATCATCAACTGAAAGAAACAAGCACACAAGTACATTGTTGTTTTTAGACTGATGTCCATAGAAAAACCGAATGCGGGAAAACTGGTGCAGCTATTCAAAGGGTTTTATTATTATGAAGTTTTCAAAATACAACTTGGGTGCCAGAAATGGCTCACCCAATAGAGAATGCCCTCGACAGTAGTACCTCTCAGTCGGAGACAGATATTCCGGCTAAATCACTGGATGAACGATCCCACAGCAACAATACAACTTCTGTTGCTCTGCGTCACCCTATCCAGCTCTCCAGCTCCAATCTATCCCTCCAAAATTTCCCAGCGTTGCCTCTAGGACCTGCGTCAGCCTATCTGGCCCAACGTCAACCTCTTAGGGCTTTGTGTCAGCCTCTAGAGCCAATGCGTCTCACACATTGGCCCTCTCTGGCTCTGCGCAGCTCCTCGCTGCCTCTGCGTGGCCTCTGGTTGCCTCTGTGTGGCCTCTTGTTGCCTCTGTGTGGCCTCTAACTCGCTCTACATCAACCTCTCCCGGCTTCTGCGCTGATCCTCCCGATACTAATAGTGCCTCTCTGCTATGTATTCACTACCCCTCAGCTGCAACTCAGATCACTCCACTCAATTTCCTCAGCAAACCCTGCCCCAGAAAATCGAGTTCTTGATCTCTCTTAGTGTATTCTCCAACTGACCCTCAAGCCTCCTCTTATACTTTTCTCGTTGGTCCTTCAACAGCCGAGATTACATCTCTAATCAATGGCTAAGATTAGATTTGGCTTGATCCATGTCTTTTGGAACTTTCTAACCCAGTTTTATATTAATACCCATTAATATTTTATTTTTCCTAAGTTTAGACTTAGGAACTCCATCAAAAATATTAATTATTTTAATATCTCCTAAACCGGGTAGAATCTGTCCAAACCATTTCTGGGTCTTGGAGATCTCATGTGCTTTAGCCTCTCCACCAATTTTCATGGCTAGAGCACATCTGATGCTACCCCAAATCAACACTCCCTCTTAGCGAGGATTATGCTCTAGTAATACTCCAACTGAGCATCACTCTGATTATACGGCACTGGTACCTGTGCTAATGCTAGGCCTCTTCGCCCAACATCCTCTGCACTTTTGCATCCTGTACTGCTGCCCATGGCTCTGCCACTGCCATTGCTGTATCCATACGACAACTCCCTCTGCATTCTTGCTGCTGCTAGTCATTTCTCCCAACACTGCATCTGGAAAGAAAGGAATCTTCATGGGCTATAGCGAAAATTCTAAGGGCTATAGAATCTATGTGGCTGGTCAAAGGGAAGTCCAGATTAGTCATGATGTCACCTTTGACGAAGACATGGCTCTTAGAAAGGTTGACAATCTTCCTATTCTAAGGAAAACTAAAGAAGTTGACACCAAGAAGCCGGATGAGGAGGAAGATGAGACAATGCTCGAAGTGGAAGAACCTATGGATCCTATTGATCCCCCTCCACAAGAGCCTTCTAGGAAGAGGCCCTCATGGCTTAGGGGGACACTTGATGATGCCGAAGGACACATTGCACCTAGAGGGACTTTTCGTCAAAGTAAGAAGTTGACCAGGTATCAAGGATACTTGACCATTATAAGCACGATCATTCAAAATGAGCCCTCATCGTTCGCAGAAGTCGGTAAGCATCAAGTATGGAAGGATGCTATGACAGAGGAATACAGGTCATCATGAAGAACGATGTCTGGGATGTGGTCCCCAAACCCCAGGACAAAACAGTTGTCACCTCAAAGTGGCTTTACAAAATAAAGCATGGAGTTGATGGAAGCCCTGAAAAGTGTAAGGCTTGTTTTGTCACTCGTGACTTCTCTCAAAAGAAAGGTATAGATTATGACAAGATATTTTCACCTGTTGCCTGATACACCACTATCCGCTCGATCATAGCCCTGGCTGCTTCACAAGGATGGAACCTACATCAGATGGATGTGAAGGTCGCGTTTTTGCATGGTTCGATGCAAGAGGAAGTCTTTGTGGAACAACCTAAGGGATTTGAGATTCATGATCGGGATTCTCACGTGTGCAGGTTGAAGAAATCCCTTTATGGGCTAAAGCAAGTACCTCGAGCTTGGTATAGCTTCTTGATGAAGCTAGGATTCACTAGGAGTGAGTCGATCCGAATGTTTACATTAAGGTTGAAGATGATAAGCTTCTCATACTGGTGATGTATGTTGACGACCTCTTTCTAATAAGTGCAAACCCTCTCATTCGCAAATGTAAGAGGGAGTTGGCTTTCGAGTTTGAAATGAAGGACCTAGGACTGATGCACTATTTCCTAGGGCTGGAAGTCTGGCATAAACTAGGGGAGATTTTTTTATCTCAAGGAAAATATGTGGTGAAGATATTGGAGAGATTCGATATGGTAGACTGCAGGCCTGTGACTACCCCATTGGAGCTTGACTTCAAGAAGTTAAGCAATAGTGTTGTCGACCGAGCTTTGGGAAATGCTACCAAGTATTGTCAACTCACAGAGGCATTGATGTTCTTGGTGAACTCCTGTCCGGATATATGTTTTGCAATCAACACATTGAGCCAACATATGGTTGAGCCTCACCACTCACATTGGATTGGTGCCAAGAACCTTCTGAGATATCTTCAATGCACAATCACTCATGGGTTGAGATACACTGCCGGAGATGGGAGGCTACATGGATATACCGATGTTGATTGGGTAGGAAGTGTGGTGGACCGAAAGATCACTTTCGAGTGTTGTTTCTCAATGGGATCTACCTCGATATCCTGGATGAGCAGGAAGCAGAAGTCAGTGGCTTTGAGTACCGCTGAGTATGGCCTCTTGTGAGTATGGCCTCTTGTGAGGCTATCTGGTTGCAGAAGCTCTTCAATGAGTTGTTTGGATATACATTGGATACTACCGTGATCCTTTGTAACAACCAGAGTGGGATTCGTTTATCAGAGAATCTCGTATTTCATGATTGCTCCAAACATATCGATATTAGGAACCACTTTATCAGGAATATGGTATAGCAAGGAGTAATAAGGCTCCATCATATCGGTACAGATGAGCAGGTCGCTGACATTCTTACGAAGCCCCTGGAAAGGTCAAATTCTTGACTTTCCGAGAACGACTTGGAGTCGTTGAGAGACCCTCTTATGAGGGTCTAGTATGATGCATGCATTGAGCTCTGGGAGCTCCGGGGGGCTTGGGGTACCTCTTGGAGCGACAAGCGACTATAGGGCGACTCACCCTCCCCTAGTGGTGCGATGTGTACAGGGTGAATGGTTCAGCCTTCCCCTGTGATACCCCATGGCGACTTATGGACAGGATGAGTGGTTCTCTTGTCGAGGCATCCTGCCCATGCAGTCTGGGACTCATGGGAAGTACCTCTCATTTGGCCAATAAGTAGGGAAATGGGGTTAGGGACCATAGTAGTACCAATGGATGCATCATGTATCTACTATACTCCCTATGCTAGGATGACCGACATTGATCTAGGATCAATTGGAACTGACTTCGAGTTAGTAAGAGTGATATAGCCCACTCTCCTTTGGCACTGATTTGGGATTAGTAAGAGTGGTATGACACACTCTCTGAAACTGACTTCGGGTCAATAAGAGCGCCATTGGGCACTCTCTTTTATCTGGGACTGACTTTGAATCAGTAGAGGATGGTATGGTACATCCTCGATCATTTATTCTTCTTCATAATTCAGCAGAGCAAAGCAGTGTCGAGCAGTGTAGGGCAGTGCATTTGATGGCAGAGATAGTACCGGTGGTCAGATGGATTAGCAGATGGAGTTCTCCCTAGTTGAGAGGGAGTGTTAAAATTGGCAACTAGGGCCAAACTACATGTGTGTCATCTTATTTATGGCAGCTGACATTTTTCTTGGATTCCTCTCATCGAGAGGTGTAGGATTGATCTAACGATCATCCGATTCCGACATGTATTAATGGAGATATGAATTTATTTTTATATACTTGACAATTTGTCAAGGTCGGCCAACAATCAAATGTGTGGCACACATCCTCAAAAATTCATATAAATAGAAGACACCTTGTGGCATTATTCACTCATCTCATCTCATCACATATTCTTCTTTCTCCTTATTTGATTGGGTACACATCTAGGAGCAGCATCTCTCTCACATGTGTGGAAGGACGAAGTGATTTTTGGCTAGGGCTGCGTTGACCGAGTTTGACCAGGGCTGCAGAAAGACACTTTGACCAGCATTGACCAGGATGGACTTTCTTGGACTGCAAATTTGGTGTGGCTGCTTTTCCTAGGCAGGCCACAGATTTTTGCACGCAAACCGAGGTGATCTGACCTCAGGTTTGACCAGCGATGACTGCCCTAATTGTTGGCTGCAGGTTGACTTATGTTGACCTTCATTTGACTGAGTTTTTTGGAGTGTTTTGGGCTCTCTTCTTGCTGTTGGAGGCCGAGTTGACTGGGATATTGACCAAGTTGATTGGAGGTCAATTCTGACTTGTTTAACCAGCTTTGACTTTGCTGGTTAGGGTTTTTCTGCTGCTGTCATAAAATTACAGAATTGTATATTTGTACTATTTCTATCTCTCTGCTGAACTATTGAAGATTTTAGAAGAATTGATCAAAGGGTTTCCCCACATTGGGGTTTGTCCCTAGCTAGCCGCCACATCTTGTGTCTCTTGTCTTGGCTTGTCTTCTGTCGATTTATTTATGTTCTATCAGCATTTTACTTTATGTTAATGTGATTGCTAAACAGTGAAATTGACATTGGAATAATAAGAAGAAATTGAAGTAAATTGCACTAAGCATAGAACATACCATAACATAACAACTATTATATACATGATCAATAGAGATGGAGGTATGATGCACGGTATAAAATGATGTTTCCTTCACTCTTGATAACTCAATTGAAATTGGGGGCTCCTTATACACAGAAGATCATGTACACAACAGTTCAGACACATTGTTCATCCAACTAATTAGGACTTCCTAATCACAATAACAATGATATTCTTAGCTAACACACAACCCAAGGTAAAAGTAATAAGCAATCACATCAATGACACCAATGTATAAGTTTCTAAAGAAAAAAATTGACTATAGAACATTGCCTCATAGTAACCAGTCTGGAGATAACATGTAAGACTTGAATAAAACGGAGGGATCCAAGGAAAAGAATTTTGTTCAATAAAGACCATATTGGTAGACTTTATCCCAGCTCAAAGTAGACTATTTTCGGGGACAACACATGGAGAAGGCATAATAGGGTTTAGGTTTGTGAATCTCAGCATAGAATAGCTAAAATCAATAACTGTTTAAACTGAAGCATTGAAAGTGGCAACTATCTAAGGTGAAAATGATGCTTTTTGTTTATATATATATATATATATACTACTACTGAACAAGTAGTAGTAGAAAACTGCAAAAGATAGAAAAAACCTTAATAAAAATGCATCTTTAGAAATGATTAATGGAAATCATAAACTAAGACTAATGTATATAGTTGATTGGAAACATACCGATGAATCCTTTCCTTGTTCTAAAAGATACCGCTCCAATGCACCTACTCCACGAAGGATCTTGGCCACTTTTCCCTCTGATTTTGTAGATGATACCACCTCTTCATCAACGACAACGGCATCAATTCTATTGTGTCCTGTTGTTGCCTCTGGAATCTGAGATTGGAATTGACAAAAGCCTGTAAGGATGTATGGTGGATACAAGAATCAAGATAGTAAAGAAACATTCATCACATCCATAGTCCATTGAACTGGGTTTTGTTAGGTCCCTATAAGGCCACAGCAACATTTATATTCTTCAATTTCTGCAAATCATTCCTGCTGCAGCATCAGTCATATCACTACTCTAGCACATCTATCACCAGCATAGATCTATCTTAACCCTGGATCTATTAAGCACTAAGAGGGATCAAAAGGAAATGCAAGCAAAAACTTATATATGCCTAAAAGATTGAGGTTAAGATGCATCAACGCAGGTTTAGTTTACAGTTATTATGATTAGCTTTATTTTTGTTAGTTTTTGTAGCTCAGACAGCGGCTTTAGATTCAGATGGTGTCTATGAGGCTAGGAACACAAGGATTAATTATCTCCAATATTCAGAAAAAAGTTTCTAAGTGAAATGTCTTAATTAGATTTAATTAACCAGTTTTAATTATTTTTCCTAAATAAAGGAAATGAATTAATTGATAAGGATTAATTGGGACAAACTGATTCTGCTCTAGTGACTTCTAGAAAAGTGACTGGAAGGAGTCAAATTGATCTTAGCCATCAATTGGAATTAGATCGTGACCATTGGTTCGTCAACGAGAAATTATAAGAGGAGATCGATGGGACCTTTGGAGATCATTCGAACAACAGATTTACTGTGATAGCAAGAACGTAGTGATAGCATGAGAGACACCAGCAGTAGGGTTTTCAACAGAAGAAACTGAGGAGAGAATTTCTGAAGAAATTCATCACAGTGATTCCAATTTTCCGAGAGCAAGGAGGAGGCCAAATTATTTTGCAAGAGAAAGGTCGAGTCAAGTAGTGTGAGTAGCTAGTTTATCCAATATGAGTCGCCAATGGGTCGTTTTTGTTGCCAGTTACCAAAATAATTTCCCAGAGGCAATGCAAGTTGGTTAGTCAAGTTGTTGGACACAGTATTACTCATGAGATTGATTTCTCAAAGGCAGTGCAAGATTTTGGGAGGCCAGTTTGCATTTTCCAGTTTGGCATTGCGAGTCGCTAGGGGAGGTGCAAATAGCCTAGGAGACGCTGAGTTGATTTGTAGAGGGAGAATTTGTTAGTTTTTGAAGCATCAAAGGTGTTATGTTAGTTTTGTAGCAACAGATGTGTTCTAGCCTTGAAATTTTGTGGAGAGGCTAAAAATGCATGAGATCTCCAAAACCCAGAGATTATTTCTGGAAATTCCACCTAGAAATGACTTAATTAGATTATTATTCAGTTTTTAAATATTTCCTAAGTCTAAACTTAGAGAATATGACTAATTAATCAGAATTAATTAAGTTATGGTGTGAATGTTCTAGAAACTCACACAGATGGACTTCAAGTTAATGTTAGCCATCGATTAAGATCTAATGTTGGTTGTTAAAGTCTCAACAGAGGATTATAAAAAGAAGTCGATGGGGCTTGGAGAAATCACTTGTGCAGTTCGATTTCATGAGCAGATCAATTTCCTTAGTAGCAGCATTCAGATGCCAGAGAAAGAGACAGAGAAATCTAAGCAGTGAGAGAGGGGCAGGGACAGTGAAGCCGGAGAAAGATTCCCTGATCCGGTGAGTGCTTTTGCAGAGAGACTGAGAAGCCATAGTGAGGCTAATGCAGAGCAGCCTCTAAAGGCAAAGTCAAATTGTTGGGGAGAAGCAGAATTTCAATGCCAAAAGTTGGGCAGAGGCTCCAGAGGCCAGGAGAGAAGTTTTCACAGACAACAGTTGGTCAAATAGCTTGAGGAGTTGTTCCAAGTTGAGAGCAGCAACAACTATGCTAGGGTGACGGAGTGACTACGCAGAGGCAGCTTGGACGACTAAATTTGAGCTGAGGTCAGTGCCGAGATTTGCCTGTGGAATGAGGAATTTCTCCTCACTATATTTTATTGCTAGTTTTTCTCTGTAGGATTGCACGTTTCGGCATCTAGTTGTACTTAGTTTATTTCACTGTTGCATAATAATAAAACCCTCAGTTGCTGCACCGATTTTCCCAAATTGGGTTTTTCCAGGGACATTCGTCCAAAAATAAATGTGTTATTTAATGTGTGTGCTAGTATTTCTTCTAGTGTTTATTTCTTCCGCAGTTTATTTGTGTAGGTTGCAGTGTGATTGATTCAGTGTTTGTTGTAGCACACAATAAATAAATTGTTAAAAATAATTTAACAATCAGGAGAATTATTTCCAATTGCTGTAATAGGAATCAAGTTTCCAATTTTTCACATGGTATCAGAGGACAGATGATCAACCGAAGTGCTCAGTAGCGAAGAGGGAGTTTCGTTGTTCACTGAGGGACAACAGTTCAAAACCCCGAAGGCAACGCAGTCACCTTGGCCAAGAGGTCGAATTCTTGAGGAGAATCGATTTTTCTGAGGGGGGCAAAAAAATTTGATCTCTCCAGATAGAGGGTTTCCAGAAGCAGAGGGAGCAGCTAGTATTTTTTTGCAGAGCAGATCTCTAGTTGAACGCAACAGTTTCGCAGCAATTTACTAATGCAGAGCTAGCGTTGGGAGGAAGAAGAGCACACACTAAGGGAAACTTTTCCTCATGGAACTTCTAGTCTCAAAGAATTTTGAATTCCCTTGAAGCAACAGTCGTTGTGAGCAGTTTTTCTCACTCCAAAAGGGAGTGGGAATAGCGTAGAAGCAACTGAGCAGAAGCGAAGAGGAGATTTTAGACATCATCTAAGATGGCCACTGTCGAACTACAAGATCAAGACAGGTTTGACGGTGCTTCCAACTATGTCATCTGGAAGGCAAGGACGTCCTTCCTTCGGGATGAATATGGCCTGAAGCCATATATTGATGCAATGGTAGCTATTCCCCAAGATGCAAATCAGCTAAAGGAATATAGAAAGGAAATGGCAAGGGAAAAGAGGTTGATACTTGACGGTGTTCGAGATCACATTGCGTCACACATAGCGGGCCAGGAAATGGCTAGGGAGATGTGAGATACACTTTCCATGTTGTACCAAGGAAATTTTGAGCAGCAAAAGATGAGAGGAGAAGATGAAATGCACTAGGATGCAGAAAGGGGAACACATAGACCCCTTCCTCACCAGAATTCAGGAGATCCAGGATTAGTTGTCAGTTGTTGGCACCTCAAGCCACAAAGGTAGTGTGATTGGCACTTAACAGAGTCTCCGAGGAGTGACAAGTATTTGTACAAAGAATTTTGGGCAAAGAAACCTTGCCAAGGTGGGACAGGATGTGGGTCGATTTGCAGTAGGATGAGACTTAGTGAAGAGCTCCATCAGTGGCAACTATAACGGATCGAAACAGGTGAAGGAGGAGGAAAATGTGCCACTCACATCGAAGGGTCCCAATCAGTCGAAGGTCAAGTGCATTGGATGTCGTGAGCTTGATCACTACAATACCTAGTGTCCTCTCAAGAAGACGGACAAGGAGGAGAAGCAGGACCATCAGGCAACATCAGCAGAGATCGATATACTGTCCTCCAAGCTGGAGGAAGACTTCGCCATGTTTGTTGACATACCCCCAGGAATGAAATGGGGCGACTTGGTGCTATAACCCCAGAGTGCTACAGATGGGCAGGATTCTTGAGGAGGTCCACCTCTTGAATCAATACCTTGCTACAGGGGCCCACAGTATTTTGTAGCAGGATGGATCAATGGCAGTCTAAGTCACATGACACGAGGACACGAGACACGGAGGACACGTAAATACGAGTATTCAATACGAAACGCAACGACCCGGAAACAAGACACGGGGGACACGTTTTATATATATTTAATAAAAATATAAATATATATACACCGAAATATAGTTTTTTATCCATATTAAATTAACTGAAGTATTACAGTGTTTTGGTGTTGCTGCAGTAAGGACAGTTTGGTGACAAATTAGTAGCCAAGGACTTGGGCTTGGCCTCACCCATGCCACTGGAAGTGGGGGGTCCTGTGTTAGCAAAAATGGAAAACTGGAACTAGGAATTCAACAGGAAATTGTAACAAAACAAGAAGCAAAGCTAGAGGATTTTGGGGGTAAGAAAGAGGAACTCACCCCCCTTCCCAGCTTACATTATGTATATAGGATCGATTAGTAATGTACTAACGTAATGTCAAGACAGGAATGGGAACAGAACAAGAACAGATCTCCTGTTCAGGTGTCTGATAACATGGGGAGGTGGGGGTAGGGGTAAAGGTAGGGGACCTGTTATCAACCTCCGAGGAGTAACATAGATAGAATATGACTGTAACGTCCAGACTAACACCAACATAGTGACCAAAATACAGGCACTAGGCAAGGTTTAGGGACTACCAAGAATAATATTGTTAAGAGAATCCAATGCTGAGGGGATTTAAAATTGACCACAGGCATACAGTACAATTTTTCGTTGCCTAGCTCAATAATTTGAAAAGATTGAGATCTTGGATAGATGGTAAGGCAAAATCTATCGCGGTGATTACCTTCACTGACATCAAAAGAACCTTCAATGAGAAGGCTGACGTGTTAGCAAACAAAGGTGATGAATTTGAATTTACCATAAGGGCTCTGAATCTGAAGATGACAGAAGTGATTGAGAGTCTGTAATTTGTCTTCTCTAGCCATTCCTGCATGGTTACTTCTGGGGTTTAGTCAGTCTCAAATTGCCTAGCAGTACAGGGTCGCAACTCACAAGTGTACATGCCCCCTTCACTTTTAAATTATCAGCATCTGCCCAGACATATGGGCATTTTGATCTGAGACCAGGAACGTGTCCAGCAATCAGACACATCAGACATATTAAACAAGTGTCAGTGGTTTGTTTGCAAGTCTGTATCGCAGAATTACGAAAGTATGAAAGCAGAATACAATGAAGTCAAGGTAGCAATCCTCAACCTGGAACAACCAGCTATCATGGTTCCCAACTATTTTATTTCGTGAATCATGATATAACTTAATTACAATACACTGATACAGTGATATGGTTCCACTCAGTTCCATGATCTGCAGACATTAAAATTGGTTGTATTTTGTTACGGTTGGAGACATAACATACTATATGTGACTCAGTTTTGACAGGGCACTTGTGTCTCTTACATACAAGGCGTGGCCGCGTGATCAATCACTCCATACTGATGGTTTGGTCAAATAGAAAGTAAACCCCACGGTTTTCAAGCTACTTAGCTGAACCGCTTGTCTAAACCCCTATTCTGTGTTAACGTATTCAATGGTGTTACGTGTATAATACAGTCTTCAGATTGTGGCATACAGATATATTGATTTCAAGTTTCAACGATACTGTAATGCAAGGATACAATTCATCCTTCAAACAGTGAACACCCTGCTCTCCAGACGACAGCTCACAGCTCCAGACGGCTACAGCTCCAGACGAAAATAACCCCGAAAAGACCACGCGTAGGCTTTAATTTGTGTTTTTTCCCCAGTACGTATTCAACACAGCGAAATACGTTAGGGCAACGTATTCTATACACGAAATACGCGTATGCTACATTTAGGACACGAACGAAAACGCCGAATACGTATTCCAATTTTTATGACACGATAAAAATCGTATTCGACACGTATTAGGGCCATTTTCGTGTCCAATACGTGAAATACGGGACACGGGACCCTAGGGGACGTGTCCTATGACTTAGATGGCAGTAGATGCAGTCAAATGCCAAAGTGACAGATGCAGAGTCTATTTGCAGTCAAAGGTTGGGCAATGCAGTGTAGAGGTGGCAGCAGTGCAAAGTGGCACAATGCAGAGTAAGTAGTAGTGCAAATGCCTCAATGACAGCGCAGATGCTAGTAGCATTCAGAGACTCGGATGATAGATGCATCATATTAATCACAGTTGATTCAGTATTTAGGATTCTTTTTAGCTGCAGATGTTCCAGTTGCAGCAGCAACAAAAGGAGAGGGAATTGTAGCACAGATGCGGTGTTGGCAACAGTTCAGCAGAGTCAGCAGCAGCGAAGATGCAGCAGATATCAGAGTTGCGCAATAGTTGGTGGGTAGCAGCAGCCAAACATCAACAGCATGACAAGAGATGATGCAGCGACAGGTTGTTGCTATAGGGGGCAACAACATTGAACACATTCCTCACTAAGAGGGAGTGTTATTTTTTTTAGCATCGGATGTGTTCTAGCCTTGAAATTTTGTGGAGAAGGCTAGAATGCATGAGATCTACAAAAGCCAGAAACTAGTTTTGGAAATTCTGCCTAGAAATGACTTAATTAGATTATTACTCTGTTTTTAAATATTTCATAAGTCTAAACTTAGGGAATATGACTAATTAGTCATAATTAATTAAGTTATGGTGTGAATGTTCTAGAAACTCACACAAATCGACTCCAAGTTAATCCTATCCATCTATTAAGATCTAATCTTTGTCGTTGAAGTCTCAGCAGAGGATTATAAGAAGTCAATGGGGCTTGGAGAAATCACTTGTGCAGTTCAATTTCATGAGCAAATCGATTTCCTAAGTAGCAGAATTCAGTTGCCAGAGAGAGAGCCAGAGAAATCGAAGCAGTGATAGAGGGGCAGGGACAGTGAAGCTGAGGGAAGATTTCTTGATCCAATGACTGCATTTGCAGAGGCTGAAAATCCATAGTGAGGCCGATGTAGAGCAACGTAGTAGCCTCTCGAGGCAAATTCGAATGGCTAGGGAGAAGCAGAATTTCAATGTCAGAAGTTGGGCAGAGGCTCCAGAGGCCAGAAGAGAAGTTTTCCCAGACAGCAGTTGGTCAGATAGCTTGAGGAGAAGTTGTTCCAAGCTGAGAGTAGCAACAACTGCGCTAGGGTGACGTAGTGACTGCGCAGAGGCAGCTTTGATGGCTCAATTTGAGTTGAAGTCAATGTCGGGATTAGCCTGTGGAGTGAGAATTTCTCCTCACTAGATTTCCATTTTCTTGCCACTCTTTCTCTGTAGGATTTCCAGTTTCGGCATCCATTTGTACTCAGTTTATTTCACCATTGCATAATAATAAAACCCTCAGCTGCAACACTGGTTTTCCCGAGTTGGGTTTTTCCAGGGACATTGGTTAAAAAATAACTGTGTTATTTTATGTGTGTGTGCAAGTATTTCTTCCAGTGTTTATTTCTTCCGCAGTTTATTTGTGTAGGTTGCAGTGTGATTGATTCAGTATTTGTTGTAGCACACAGTAAATAAATTGTTAAAATTAATTTAACAATTAGGAGAGTTATTTCCAGTTGCTACAATAGGAATCAGGTTTCCAATTTTTCACAAGTTCTAGTCTCGAAACTTGGTGGAGAGGCTAAAACACAGGAGTTCTCCATAACCCACAAATTGTTTCTGGATATTCCACCTATAAGTGTCTTAACTAGAATATTAGCCTATTTTTAAATGTTTTTTAAGTCTAAACTTAGGGAAACTGGTTAATTAATCGGAATTAATTGAGATAAGGCGTGAATCATTTAGAAACTCACACAGAGCGACAAGGAAATAATCTTAGCCATCAATTAAAATTTAATCTTGGTAGTTGGAGGTCCAACAAAAGATTATAAGATGTCGATGGGTAGATCGAGAACACACACACAATAGATCGATTTCCTTGGAGAGTTCGATTTTTCCAAAGCGAAATTTTTGTTGGAAGAGTTCAAGCTTCAGAAGGGAAGCAGAGACAGAGAGGGGTAGGGAGAGTGAATCCGAAGGAATATTTTTCCAGATCTGGTGAGTACATTGCAAAAAGGCTGAAATTTCTCTAGGAGGTTATGCAGAGGCAACATAGAAGCTTCATAGGGAAGTTCGATTTTGTTGGGGTGAAGCTGGTTATCATTTCTAGAGGCCTGAAGACACTTCCAGAGTGCTAGAGAGACAATTTCCCAATCAACAACAAGCAAAATGACTTGATTTGCAAAAGTTTCGAGCTAAAGCGTTTGAAGGACTACGTAGAGGTGACGCAAGGCCTACGCAGAGCTAGGTAGACAACTTGCTTTTCGGAGTCAGTTAAGTGGTAGGATTGCTCTAAGTGAGGGAAATTTCCCTTAGATAATTTTTTATAGTATTTTCTCTGCGGGATAGAAAGTATTTGGCATCCAGATTGTACTCAGATAATTTCACTTTGAATAAAAATAAAAACCCTGAGTTGTTGCTCAGGTTTTCCCACATTGGGTTTTTCTGAGGACTCTAGTCCAAAAATATTTGTGTCAACTTTTATGTGTGTGCCATAGAATATTTCTCAGTTTTCAGCGCTATTATTTTCGGCAATATTTTTGTGGAGATTGCAGTGCATTTATTTCATTGTTGTCGTAGCAATAAACTACTAATTTAATTAATAGTTAGAAGAAATAATACCAGTTGCTGCAATAGGGTTTCAGTGGTGAAATTTTCACATTATATTATAGCATGATTGATTAGATAGGGAAGCTCAGAAGCAGAGGCAAAAATTCATTTTTCAGACAAAGCAGTAGGACAAATTTCTAGATATTGTGCAAAGCCTAAGCTACGCAGTTCAAATTGCTTAGGGAAATTTGATTTTTCAATGCAGGATGGCAAAAAAATTTTGGCTTGCCAGTTGAGTCATTTTGTTGTGTATCAGATCCAGCAACTGAACAGAGGGAAAGAGGGAGACTTTGACCAGATCTAGAGATGGCCACAATTGGGCTTAGAGATTAGGATAGGTTGGAGGGAGCCTCCAACTATGTCATCTAGAAGGCTAGGATGTCCTTCCTTCTAGATGAATATGGCCTGAAAGCCTATGTGGATAATGTGGTAGCAGTCCCATTGGATGCGTATCAACTGAAAGAATACAAAAAAGAAATGGTGAATCGAAGTGGATGATCTTGGATGGAGTCCGAGATCATATAGTCTCACATATATTTGGAAAGAACATTGCCAAAGAGATGTGGGATGTTCTCTGCCAGTTATATTAGAGTTCTTCCAAGCAACGGAAGATGTTCCTCCAGGAGAAGCTGAGAAGCATCAGGACGCAGAAGGGTGAAGGCATAGATCCCTTCCTCATCAGGATTCATGAGATCTGTGATCAACTTTCCACAGTTAGAGAGGCACCTCAACCAACAGAGCTTATACGATTGGCACTGAACAGTGTCTCGGAGGAGTGGCAAGTGTTTGTCCAAAGTATCTTGGGCAGAGAGTCGAGACACATTGTCTGGATGGGAGAGGATGTGGTCCGACCTAGAGCAGGAGGAGTTGAGGCAGGCTTTAGTAAAGAGCACCATCAACGAAAGCAGCAGCAAGGTCGTGAAGGGTGACAAGGAAGAGGAGAATGTGATGCTAACATCAGAGGGCTCCAGTCAGGGACAAGGGGAGAAGAAGAAGAAGAAGGTCCTATCCAAGGTCAAGTGCTTAAGATGTGATGAGTTTGGCCACTACAGTACACAATGTCGTCTCAAGAGAAGGATAAGCAGGAGAAGCAGGACCAAGCGACAACGTAGAGATAGACAAGTTGTCCTCCAGGCTGGAGGAAGATTTCGCCATGTTTGCAATTATACCTCCTAGAGTGAGGTGGAGCGATATGGGGTTATAGTCTCAGAGTTGCAAAGATTTGGGAAAGGTCCATTAAGTAGTCCTCCTCATAGATCATTACCTTGCTACAAGGGCCCACAGTATTTAGTAGCAAGATGGATCAGTGTCAGCAATGCAGTCAGATTGCGAAATGATATTTGCAGACTAGTAGCAGTTAGATGCTGAGGAGCGCAGTGCAATGTTGACAATAGTGCAGAGTGCAGAGTCAGCAACAACGTAGATTCTTCAGTAGACAGAACAGTGGCCAGTAGCAGTCAGGACTCAGGAGATAAATGTAACAGATGCAGTTGATTTAGTATTTAGGATGCTTCTCAGTTGCAATAGTTGCAGCAATAGTTGAGAGGGAGTTGCAATGCAAATGCAAAGTTGGCAACAGTATAGCAGTGTCAGCAGCAACATAGATGCAGCATCAGAGTTTCGCAGTGGTTGGTGGGCAGTGGAAGGCAATCAAAGTAGCCAAACATCAACAGGATGACAGAGGGTGATACAGAGACAAGGTGTTGTAGCAGTAGGGCAGCACTAAAACACCTTCCTTGCTAAGAGGGAGTGTTAGTTTTTGTAGCATCAGAGGTGTTCAAGTCTCGAAACTTGGTGGAGAGGCTAAAACATAGTTCTCCATAACTCAAAAATCGTTTCCAGAAATTCTAACCAAGAAGTGTCTCAATTAGGTTAGTAGCCTATTTTTAAATGTCTCCCAAGTTTAAACGTAGGAAAACTAGCTAATTTATCATAATTAATTGAGATAAGGTGTGAATCATCTAGAAACTCACAAGGATCAATAAGGAAATAATTGTAGCCATCGATTAAGATTTAATCTTGGCCATTGAAGGTCCAACAGAAAATTATAAGAAGTTGATGAGTAAATAGAGAACACACACACAAGAGATTGATTTCCTTGGAGAGTTCAATTTTTCCAGAAATCAGTTGTTGTCGGAAGAGTTCGAGCTTCAAAAGGGAAGCAGAGACAGAGAGGGGCAGGGACAACGAAGCCAGAGGAAGAGTTTTCCAGATTCGGTGAGTACATTGCAGAGAGGCCGAAATTTCTCCAAGAGACTACGTAGAGGCAGCGCAAAAGCTTTAAAGGGTAGTTCGATTTTGCTGGGGTGAAGTTGGCTATCAGTTCCAAAAGCTAGAAGACGTTTCCAAAGTGTCGAAGAGACAGCTCCCCAATCAAGAGTAGGCAGGACGACTTGATTCGCAGAAATTCTAAGTTGAAGCGTTTGAGGGACCGCGCAGAGATGACACAAGGCCTAAGTAAAGCTAGGTGGAAGGCTTGTTTTTCAGAGGCAGTCAAGTGTCGGGATTTCTAGGAATGAGGGTAATTTCCTTCCGATATTTTTTTACTAGGGTAATTTCCTTCAAATAATTTTTGTCGGTATTTTATTTATAGGATAGCCAATATTTGGCATCCAAATTGTACTTAGATAATTTCAATGCTACATAATAATAATAACCCTCAGTTGTTGCACGGGTTTTCCCGCATTGGATATTTTTGGGGAATTCATTCAAAAAATAAGTGACAAATTTTATGTGTGCTAGAATATTTCTCAGTTTCCAGCGCTATTATTTTCCGCAGTATTTTTCTTAAGATTGTAGTGTGTTTATTTCATTGTTAACGTAGAAATAAACTGCTAATTAATTAATAGTTAGAAGAAATAATACCGGTTGTTGCAATATGATTTCAGTGGTGAAATTCACAGATTCTTGATTTCCCAATTCAATTTGGTCAACCATAGAGCTTTTCCAATGAGAGGCACGCAGTTTATGTAATCCTTGATTTGCTAAAGAAATAATATAAACCTTCATCTGTAGAACAGGTTTTTCCCTTTAGAGATTTTCTAGGGACTATTTTGTCCAAAAATATCAGTGTCCAATTTTTATGAGTGTTATTTTCTCAGTTCCTGGGATTAATTTTCGGTGAAATTGCAATTGTGTTTTATTCATTATTTGTCATGAATTAATTTCCATAAAACAAATAATCTGCAAAGATAGACGAATAATAACTAGTAGCTGCAATAGAATTTTCTCATGGTATTAGAGAAACTCAATGAAGCATAAATTTGGGGGCAAGAAAGCTCAACGTAGGGCACAGGAAGAGAAATCAATGGTTTATAAAACCCAGTTTGAACTTTTTCCCGATTTATTTGGGGTTTGTCTATTTTTCAAGGGTTTTCAAAAATGGCTTCAGCTAGATTGAGAGACCATGATAGAATGGGTGGAGCTTCAAGTGTTTTGGATGCGGTTAGCAAGGACACTATGTCAATCAATCCCTGAATAAAAAAAAGGGCAACAAGAAGAAAGGGAAGCAGCAGATAGCAGCTTTGGTAGGTATTGGTGAACTATCTTTGAGACTAGAGGATGAGTTCGCTCGCATAGCTTACCTCTCTAGCTCTACCTCCACAAGCGTTTGGTATTGGTATATTCATAGTAGGGCATCATGTCACATGACAGGAGTTAGAGAATACCTTTCCAGTTACCAGGAACAAGAGATAGGCTTCCAGATTTAGATTTGAAATAAGTCCATGTGAACACCAGTTGGGAGAGGGACAGTTACCTTTCAGAGGGAGTCAAGAAAGAGCACTAATTTTAAAGGAATGTTGCATGTACCAGGTTTAGGAATGGACCTGATTTTAGTTTCAACTCTTCAAGATAAGGGATATGATGTCTAATTTATAGCATTGAAGGTGTACATAATGTGAAAATTTCTAAATCTAACACATCAGAAACCCCTACTGCAATTACTGGTTTACAATCTCCTACTTGTTTTTTGCACTAACAAGTTCTTTAATTACATAAACATCGATGTAAACACTATTGTAGCCTACACAAATATACAGATCATGAACTAAAATAAAATGAGACAATAACACAAGGGACACTGTTATTTTTGGACAAACGTCCTCGAAAAAACCCAATTTGGAAACTGGTGCAGCATATAGAGGGTTTGTATTATTAAGTAGATTTCATGAATACAGCTAGGGTGCCAGAAATGGCTCACCCAATAGAGAATATCCTCGGTAGTAGCACCTTTATCCGGAGACAGATATTCTAGTAAATCAACATATGGATGATCAAACCCCACAACAACTCTGGCTGTTCCCTATGCTAGAAAGCGAGAGCTGCTCCAAGCACTGCTCTGAAATTGCGTCACTCCTCCAGGAGCTGCATCACCCTCTCCTGGCTCAGAATCTGCACCACTGCTGCCTCTGAAGCCCAGCGTCAACGTCTGCGGCTTCTACGTCTCACTTCGTCAACCCTTTGCGTCCTCTGCGCCAACCCTTCTAGGGCCAACGTTGTCTCTCTCGGCACTACGCTACCTCTCTGCTATGTATTCCTAACCCTTGGATCAAAATCCCTTGTTGAACTTCCCCTCGCTACAACTTTGATTACTAACTCGATTTCCTCAGCAAACCACGCCCCAAAAAATAGAATTATTTGATCTCTCTTGGTGTATCTCCAACTGACCCTCAAGCCTCCTCTTATTCTTTTCTTGTTGAGTCTTCAACAGCCGAGATTAAGTCCCTAATCAATGGCTAAGATTAGAACTAGCTTGATCCTCATCACTTAGAACTTTCTCACCCATAATTTATTAATACACATTAATATTTTTGTTTTCCTAAGTTTAGACTTAGGAACTCATTAAAAATATTAATTATTTTAATAACTCCTCATCCGAGTGGAATTTCTCCAAACGATTTCTAGGTCTTGGAGATCTCAAGTGCCTTAGTCTCTCCACCAATTTTCAAGGCTAGAGCACATCCGATGCTACCCAAAATCAACACATAAAGCACCAAGATTGGAAGTCAGTGAAATTGTTAATTTTAGATAATAATGGTATGTTCAATGCTTAATAGCAATTTACTTCAATTTTCTTATTAGCCCAATATCAATTTCCAGAATAGCAATCACATTAACATGACAGGAAATGCAAATAGAACATAAATAAAAATAGTAGAAGACAAGCCAAGACAAAAGGACACAAGATGTGGCACCAGCCAGGGAAAAACCCCAATGTGGGGAAACCCTTTGACCAATTCTTCTTATTATTCTTCAAAATTTCAATAGAAAGAGTACAATATGCAATATTCACTTGCCCAATCAAACTTAAATTTGTCCAGTCAAACAATAGCCACAAGAAGCCCTAACCAGAAAGTCAACGCTAGCTAACTAGGTAGAATTTATCCTCCAAAACATCTCGGTCAAACCTAGTCAACTCGGCCTCCAACAGTCATCTGAGTCAATCCAAAATAGTCCCCAAAAACTCAGTCAAACTTGGTCAACACAGTCAAACCTCTAGTCAAACCCTCATGTAATCAACGTTGGTCAAACAACTCGGATTGCCTTGATTTCTATGCCCAAAAATTCGGCCTTCCCAAACAAAAATTCTCCAAAGAAAAACGCAGTCAAATCAAGTCAATAGTTGCTCGGTCAACGCTAGTCAACCCTTCTAGAAATTCGGTCAATGTTGAAACAAAAAATCCTTGTCTTGTTCTTCGCACATGTGGAGAGAGAGGTTGCTTAGAAAAGTGTACGAACCAATCAAATGAGAGAGAGATATGTGTGTGAATGATTAATGTCCAAATGAGGTAAACTTACCTTCTATTTACATGCAACGTTGAGGATGAGTATATTTGTGTTTTGGGCTTCTGAGCCTACATTAGATTGTTGGTTGACCTTGACAATTTGTCCATAATCGAAATAAATTCATAATTCCATTTGTACATGTCAGAATGAGATGATATTTAGATCAATCCTACACTTCTCGAAGATAGGAATCCAATAAAAATATCAGTTGCATCATATATGCGTTGTCCAAGGTGGAATTTGGCCCTAGTTGCAAAATTTAACAGTCCCTCTCAACTAGGAAAAACTCCACCTGCCAAACCATCTAACAATTTGTACCATCCCTATCATCCCTACTCTACTTTGTTGAACCATGAAGAATTAATGAAGAAGAAATGATCGAGAATGTATCATACCATTCTCCACTGACTCAAAGTCAATCTCCAATAATCGAGTGTATCATACTACTCTCCAATGACCCGAAGTCAGTCTCCATTGATCCCAGATCAATATCAAACATCCTAGCATAGGGAGTACGGTAGTACACGATGCCTCCATCTGTAGTACTATGGTCCCTATCCTCATTTCCGTACTCATTGGCCAGATGAGAGGTACATCCCATGAATCCCGGACTGCATGGGTAGGATGTATCGGCAGGAGAAGGTGAACCACTCATTCTATGCATATATCGACATGGGGTATCACAAGGGAAGGTGAACCACTCACCCTATGGTCACTCATCGCTCCAAGAAGTACCCCAAGCCCCCCGGAGCTCTTAGAGCTCAACATCCATCTCATACGGGACCCTGATAAGAGGATCTTCCCCAAGGGTTTCATAAGAATATCTACGACCTAACCATCGATCCCAATATGACGAAGCCTTATTGCTCCCCGTTGTACCATATCCCGGATAAAGTGGTCCCTGATATCAGTGTGCTTGGAGCAATTATGAAACACAAGATTCTCAGAAAGACAAATCCCATTTTGGTTGTCGCAATAGATCACGATGGTATCCAGCACATGTCCAAACAGCTCACTAAAGAGCTTCCTTAACCAAATAGATTTACAAGAGGCCATACTAGCAGCAACATATTTAGCCTCAATGGAGCTCAAAGTAACTGACTTCTGCTTCTTGCTCATCCATCTAGGATACCGAAGCAGAACCTAGAGAGAAGAAACATCCAAATGTGCTCTTACGATCCACCACACTGCCAACCCAGTCAACCTCAGAATAACCATGGAGCCTCACATTCCCGACAGTGTATCTCAATCCATAGGTGATTGTGCCCTAGAGATATCTCAAGAGATTCTTGGCAGCAATCCATTGTATGTGATGAGGCTCGACCATAAACTGACTCAAAGTATTCACTACAAACCATATGTCCAGAAGGGAGTTCACCAAGAACATCAGGGCCCCCACGAGTTGACGATACTCAAAAGGATTTTCCAAATCAAGCCCAGCAGCACTTCGGCATAACTTCTTGAAGTTAAGTTCCATTGGAGTAGTCACAGACTTGCAATCCACCATCCCAAATCTTTCAAGTAGCTTCACAATGTATTTTCCTTGAGAAAGGAAAATCTCACCTGGCTTTTTCCAGACCTCCAATCCTAAGAAATAATGCATCAGTCCTAGGTCCTTCATCTCAAATTCGGAAGCCAACTCCCTCTTGCATTGATGAATGAGAGGGTCTGCACCTATCAAAAAAAGATCATCCACATAAAATACCAAGATGAGAGCTCTATCATTCTCAACCTTAAAATAAAGGTTCAGATCAGCTTCACTTCTCGTAAATCCCAGCTTCATCATATAGTTGTCGATCCTCTAATACCAAGTTCGGGGAGCTTGCTTCAACCCATAAAGAGCTTTCTTCAACCTGCATACATGTGTCTAACAATCTTATACTTCGAACTTCTCGGGTTGTTCTACAAAAACTTCCTCCTTAATTGAACCATGTAAGAAGGTGGTCTTGACATCCATCTGGTGTAGATTCCATCCTTGTGAGGCAGCAAGGGCTATAATCGAACGGATGGTGGCATATCAGGCAACAGGTGCAAATATCTCATCATAGTCCACACTTTCCTTTTGAGAGAAGCCTCAAGCAACAAATCTAGCCTTGAACTTTTCAGCACTTTCATCAGCTCCATTCCTGATCTTGTAGAGCCATTTCGAGGTGACAACGGATTTGTCCCTGGGTCTAGGGACTACATCCCAAACATCATTCTTCATAATCAACTCATACTTTTCGTTCATTGCATCCTTCCAAACATGGTGCTTCACAGCTTCTTCGAATGTGCAAGGCTCAGATTGAACAATGGTGCTCATGGCAGTTAAGTACCCTTGGTACCTATTTGGCTTCTTACTTTCATGAAATGTCCCCCTTGGTGCAACATGTCTCTCAGCATCTTCGAGAGTTTCCCTAATCCGTGAGGGTCTCCTTTTCGAGGAGGAGGGCTCATGAGGAGGTGGGTCAATGGGATCCATTGGTCCTTTAGCATCAAGCATCCTCTCATCCTGCAGTTCTCCCTGTTTTCCTAAATCTGCTTCTTTGTCCTTCCTTAGAATAGGAGGGTTACTAATCTTCCCAAGGGTAGCATCCTCATTGAAGGTGACATCATGACTTATCTCCACTTCTCTTTGATCAAGCACATAGATTCTATATGCCTTAGAAGTT
This sequence comes from Pinus taeda, assembly GCA_000404065.3. Lineage (NCBI taxonomy): Eukaryota > Viridiplantae > Streptophyta > Pinopsida > Pinales > Pinaceae > Pinus > Pinus taeda. The sequence goes on from APFE030254769.1 coordinate 92,853, forward strand.
TCATTGTAGCCCACAAATGTTCCTTTCTTCCTAGAAGCATCCAATTTGCTTCTCTTTTCTTTCGGCACATGAAAATATACGGGACTACCACAAATTCTAAAGTGAGAAACATCAGGTTTCTTATTAGTGAAAACTTCTTTGGGAGTTTTGAAGTCCAACTCTTAATGAGGGCATTTATTTTGAACATACACAACAGTGTTGGCAAATTCGGCCCATAGAAAGTTCGGATGTCTTTGATCATTAAGCATGGCACAAGTGGCTTATATAATAGAACGGTTCTTTCTTTCAACAACAACATTTTTCTCGGGAGTATATGCAGTAGTAGTCTCCCTCTTAATGCCAGCATCTCTACAATAGTCATTGAACTCATTTGATTCATATTCGGTTCCATTATCGATCTTCAATATTTTGATCTTCTTCCCAGTTTGATTTTCGACCAAAGCTTTGAAAGAACGAAATCATGAGAATACTTTGTCCCTTTTCAAGAAATAAATCCAAGTCTTGCGAGAGAAATCATCCACAAGGATAGCATAATATAAATATCCTCTCAAAGAGGTCATGGGCATCATACCAGATAGATCAGAATGGACTAATTGCAAATGTCAGTATTCTTGCTATCACTTGAGGGGAATGGTCACCTTGTATGTTTTCCTTAAGCACACCCCTGACAAACACCTTCATGTTCTACTTTAAATTCAGGCATACATGTCACCATCTTCCTCACATCAAGTAGAGCCTTATAATGTAAATGAGCAAACCTCTAGTGCCATAATTCGAATTGAAGAGATTTGTCACAAGACATAGCTACCAACCGACTCCCTCCAACTTAATATAGGTTATCAACCCTGAATCCAAGTGTAAATGCATCTTTGAAATTTTTATTCCACACACGTACATTTCCATCGATGAAAGCCACCTTGAATCCTTTGTCCTCCATTGTCGAGATAGATACCAAGTTCTTCTTTTGATCGAGTACATATAGTACTTCTTGTAGATGAATGGTTTTACCTTGATTCAATTGAAGAGTAACATTCCCAACTCCCTTCACCGGATAGGTGGCATTGTCTCCAAGGATAATTTCCAAATTTGTATCATTTTCAATCAAATTTGAAAAAGCTTCCTTATACCCAGTGAAGTGCCTTGAGGCACCACTATCAATCAACCAATTTCCCAAGGTGTCCGAAGGAGAGGCAGTAGAGAGGGAAAATATAAGATAAAATTATTTTTGCTTGTTATCAACAACATTAGATTCATCATACCTGGAGTTTCTTGATCTTTTGGGAGGTCGACCATTTCCATGTTGAGTAGCGAGAGCATTCTTTTTTCCTTTGTTGTTGACTCTACCATTCCTTTGATTGTTGTTGCCCTTGAAATTGTTATTTTTGTGGTTGTCATCATCATGAGGTGTATCCCTTCTATTAGGACACTCCCTAGCATAGTGACCAAACTTGTTGCAAATGAAACATCTTCCCTTCGGTTAATTTTTGAAACCCGATCTTCCTTAACTTTGCTTTTTTTAACCTACATTGTTCTTCTTTTTAGCATGAGCGGAGAATGCAGTGGGATCATTCCTATTTGAAGGCATATACATTTCCATCATCCTTGTTTCTTCTTGAGAACATCTAGTCAGCAATTCCTCAAAACCTGGAATCCTGTCATTGTTGAGAATAGTAGTGTTGAACACATGCCATTCACGAGGGAGTCCTCTAAGGGCAATAAGAGTGACCTCTCTATCAGAAATAGCTTCTCCAATCGAAAGAAGATCATTTTTTATCTCAGTAATCCTCATGAAGTAGGATTAAATATCTTCACCTCTTCCCTTCTTAATGTCCTTCAATTTGTTCTTGAGACAGAGAACTTGGTTTGCATTGCTAGCTTTGAACATGCCAACCAACCTGTCATATATCTCCTTTGATGTGTTCAAATCGGAAACATAAGCAGCTATTTGCTTATGAATGGAATCTTTGATGATCTTCTTTGCTTTAACTTCACCCTTCTTGTACTTTGTCTTAGCAGTAGCCAGTGCATTTGAAGGAGGTTCAGTAATCTTTCCTTGCACATTGTCCATAACGTCTTGCTCTTCTAAAGTCAAATCAAGAGACATCTTCCATGCATGATAATCAGACTTATCATGAAGCTTGTCATCAGATTTGAAGTAGGATGTGGAGGCCATTGACTCTTGTCCTTTTCTAACGAATCTCAGTGATTTCTCTTCTCACTCTTGCTTGGGCTTTGTCTTCACCTCAGCTCTGATACCATGTTAATTTTAGATAACAATGGTATGTTCTATGCTTAAGAACAATTTACTCCAATTTTCTTGGTAACCCAATATCAATTTCTAGATTAGCAATCACATTAACATGACAGTAAATGCACATAGAGCATAAATAAAAATAGTAGAAGACAAGCCAAGACAAGAGGACACAAGATGTGGCGCCAACCAGGGCCAAACCCCAATGTGGGGAAACCCTTTGATCAATTCTTCTTATTATTCTTCAAAAGTTCAGCAAAGAGGGAGTACAATATGCAATATTCACTTGCCCAATCAAAGTGTAATCTTTCTAGTCAAACAGCAGCCACAGGAAGCCCTAACCAGAAAGTCAACGCTGGTCAACATGGCAAAATTTATCCTCCAAAACAACTCGGTCAAACCCAGTCAACTTGGCCTCCAAGAGTCATCTGAATCAGCCCAAAACATTCCCGAAAAACTCAGTGAAACTTGGTCAACGCAGAGTCAAACCTCCGTCAAACCCTCTTTCAGTGAACGCCAATCAAACAACTCGGATTGCCTCGATTTCTGTGCCCAAAAATGCGGCTTGCCCAAACAGAAATTCTCCAAGGAAAAATGCAGTCAAATCAAGTCAATAGCAGCTCAGTCAACACTGGTCCACCCTCCCTAAAATTCGATCAACGCTGACTCAGAAAATCCATGTCATCTTCTTCACACGTGTGGAGAGAGAGGCTACCCAGAAAAGTGTACGAACCAATCAGATAAGAGAGAGAGATGTGTGTGAATGATTGATGTCCAAATGAGGCAAATGCACCTTCTATTTATATGCAACGTTGAGGATGAATAGACGTGTCTTTTGGGCTTCTACGCCTACATTAGATTGTTGGCCGACCTTGACAATTTGTCCATAAACGAAATAAATTCATAATTCCATTTGTACATGTCAAATGAAAAGATCTTTAGATCAATCCTACACCTCTCGGGGAAAGGAATCCAATAAAAATATCACCTGCATCATATGAGTTGTCCAAGGTGGATTTTGGCCCTATTTTCCAAATTTAACAGAAACAGATTGGGGTGAGAAGTAACAAGTTATACAAGTTGCAGTTGGACACTCCAAAGGTACCAATGAGCAACAATAGTAGAGACATGGGAGAATTATGGCATTGGAAGATGGGACATATCCAACATGGTGCACTCAAATTGCTCAGGGAGACAGTAATAGGAGTTACATAAATTAGCACGGAACATGATGATGTGTGTAGAGGGTGTGTGCTTGGGAAGTTTAAAGCAACATTTCCAACGAGTGATAATAGAGCCAAGGGTGTGCTGGACCTGATACAATTTGATATATGCGACCTATTGCACAATTTTTGTCAAAGTTCCAAGGAAGCAGAAGTACCAATTTTTTCAACAAGATTAGGTCATCTACCAGCAATCTACATGTCATCGTAAACCCATTCTGCAAGTTATGTAATGTAAATTATCCTAGTAAGACCTTGAATAAATGTAACAACCTAGGTAAGCCTATTGTTTTGGTGACGAATTTCATCCTAGGAGGTTTTTTAACCTCGTTGATTACCTGTGTTTCTAGACACAACTAATCAAAAGAATCTTTTCCCTCCAGCTTAAACATCAAAGCTAGGGTGAAGCACTCAATGGGTGCTTGACCTATAAAATAAAAGTACCTGAGCATGAAATGTTGGAAAATATAACTAGGTTCGGTCTTCATAATTGTACTTGAAGTCTAGATGCAATATATTTGTCAAAAGGAATTTTATTATTATTAAAATTGACTTATTAAAGCATGGATTTCATGCTTGGGTCATTTGTATTAGTTCAAGCCTCCATTGTAGGCTTTAGGTTATTTATCAAAGTCATTTATTGTTTGACTCCTCCATCAATTCATCCCCTTCAGCAAAGTAATCTACTCGGCCTCTTTAAAGTCCTAAAGAAAGTCATCATCAAAGTCTTCAAGTCAGCCTCAAAAGAATTATTATCAAAAGAACTCGTGTCGGCTCAATTAAAGGACACATCTCTTCATAATACATGTCGGCTCATTTTAGGATGGACAAACCACTATATATACCCGCCTAGAATCTTCTCATTTCATGAATTCAGAGCTCGCAATCACAGAGAAATTTCGGTGATCACAGAGAGGAAGTTTCAGTATATCTCAGAGGGAGTTTCGGTACATCTCAGAGGGAGTTTTGGTGAAATCTCAGAGACAGTTACAGTGTTGATTACAGTGAGAAGTTTGGTTCTCAGCGAGACATACCCTCATTGCTGTCATAGTTAAGGAAATGCAGATTGTTCAGTCTACCACAGTTCGGTGCCTTGGTCTAACTACAGTATGGTGGGCTCGATGCCACCACAAAATTAAAGTCTATTGTTGCCATGATCTCAGAGATATTGCAGTGATGATGTATTCGATGGTAAAACAGTGAAAGGAAGAAGGGTCACTTGATGGAAGTAGTCTCGAATCTAAGGGTCTTGGTCGTCTCATCTTTGAATCTACTGAAGGAAGAATTTGTGACTGGGTTTTCCCCTCGAGGGGGGGTTTTTCCCTTGCAGCGTGCCTATATCTTGTGTTCTCTTCTTTTGTTCTTTGACATTAATCATGATGATAAGAAAGGATAATTAAGAAATCTAACACTAATAATGAAAAAATCACAAGTTAGTGTCATAATAAGGGAAAATTGTTTTAACTGCCAACCTATGGATTTTCCAACATGAAGCCCATGCTCCAATAATAATAATACTTTCTTTTCATTTGATAATTTATAAGAATACATTTCATAACTATGAAGACCAAACCTAGTTAACAATTTTTCAACACTCTCTTTGGCTCCAACATAAACTGACTGAGAGTTTTGACCATGAAGCAGATATCTAGCCTAGTGTTAACTAGATACATGAGAGAAACGATAAGCTATCTATACAAGGAGGGGTCAACATCCTTATCCTCTGATGCATCTATCTTCTTCCAGTTGGTAATCATGGGCGTATACATATGTCTAAAATCTTGCATCTTGAATCTCGTCAGAATTGGCCAAGGAAGATCTCCCCGTCCTTCTACCACAATTCCAATCCTAGGAAATAGTGCATCAACCCCAAGTCCTTCATGTCAAAATTCGCTGCCAGGTTCCTCTTGTAGTCCTCTATGAGCTCTGATGACCCTATCAAGAAGAGATCATCCACATACAATACTAGGATGCGTGGCTCATCCTCTACCATCAAATAGTAAAGGTTGGGATATACGTTACTCTTGACGAATCCCATCTACTGCAAGCAGCTATCTATCTGACCATAACATGCCCTAGGAACCTGCTTGAGCTCGTATAGATCTTTATTTAGCCTACACACGTGTGCACCTTTCATGAGTCTCAAAGCCCTATGGTTGTTCGATGTATACTTCTTCCTCTATCACCCATTCAAGAAGGTTGTCTTGACATTCATCTGTTGAATCTTCCACCCCATCTATGCTGCTAGGGATATAACTGACCAGATAGAAGTATATCTTTATCCCTTCTTTCTATGCATACCCCTTTGCCATGAACCTAGCCTTGTATATCTCCACGCTACCATTTGCAGCATACTTGATCTTGTATATCATCGAGAACCCACAATTGACATCTCCTCAAGCCTCGACACCACCTCCCAAACGTCATTCGTCAAGATAGAACTGTACTCTTCTATCATGGCATCTATTTGCACCTGATGTTGTGCGGCCTCCTGATAGCTGCACGGTTCTTCAACCTGTGCCACCAATGCTTAGTACCTGTTTGACTATCTGTGTTCTCTCTTGTTCGTCCTAGGAGCTCCAACAAACACCTCTGCACCTCTCAATGTCTACGAACTTCTCTGTTGGTTCGACCACTAGTGGTGGGAGGCTCAACCAGCTCCTCATCCTGCCTCTGCGGCTTCATCTGTTGTGAACTCACAGGGTGTCCTGCACTTGAGGATATGTTGGTACTGGTAACTGTACTAGATCCTTGTGACAACCCAATCGGCGGTCCCACTAACTGAACCTATGGTTGCCCCTACTGCTGAACCAGTGGAGCTTCTGTTGGCTCACTCTGACCACGTGCTGGCATCTCGCAAGATTTCTTGAAGGCTTTGTCCTACATGAACTTTACGTCCCGTCTCACTATGATCTTCCTACTGCTAGGAACATAGATATTGTATGCCTTTGAGGTTTCGCTATACCCAACAAGGAACCCCTTCTCTACAATTTGATCCAATTTGGTGCGCTTCTCATCTGGCACAGGGCAGTAAGCTATGCTGCCTAATATCTTGAAGTGACTTACCTTGGGCTTCTTTCCTGAGAAGACCTCTTTTGGTGTTATCTTCCCCAATGCCTTATGAGGAATCTTGTTCTGAATATACATCATTGCGTTACATGCCTCTGCCAATAGAAACCTAAACAAATTTTGTTCATATAACATTGCCTTTTGCAGCCCCAACTATAGATCTATTTTTCTGCTCTGCTACCTCATTTTGTTGTGGACTGTATGGAGTTATTCACTCCCTTCTAATGCCTTCCTTGGCATAGAATTATATGAAGTCTTTATCTGTGTAATCTCCACCATTGTCTTAGCGAAGCACCTTGATCATCTTCCCTGTCACATTCTCCACCAAAGCCTTGAACTCCTTGAAGCAATTAATGACCTCATCCTTGGTCTTCAAGAAGTAGATCCAGGTTTCTTGGAATGGTCATAAATAAAGGTGACGAAATACCCGGCCCCACCGAGAGCTCTAGTGGCCATAGGGCCACAAATGTCTGAATGTATTAGTCCCAACACACCATCTGCTCTGTGGTCACTTCTTGGGAATGCTTCCTTAGCATATTTCCAAATCACACACCCTATGAACACATCATCGTGTTCTGTGCCAAGTTCTGGAACACTTGTCACTATCTCCTTGAGCATTCTAAGTGCTCCATGGTGTAAATGTCCCATTCTCCTATGCCATATAGCTCATTCAAGTCTTTCCCCCTATCACTGTCATTTCCTATCCGTTCCATCGGAGAATCAAGCTGCAACCTATACAACCTGTTGCTTCGAACTCTAATCTGTCACCCTTTTCCAGCTCGGGTGTTTAAAAAACACCTTCTTCCCTACGAAGTGGACATCATATCCCCTATCTTGTAGCTGGGATACTAAAATCAGGTTCATGCCCAATCCCAGCACATGCAATACATCTGTAGCACTGGTACTTGTTGCTGACTCCCTCTGAAAATCGATGGTACCTCTCCCCACTAGAGTGCACTTAGTCCTGTTTCTCATCGTAATCTAGAAGTACATCTGCTCTTCACTGTAGCTAGAGAAATATTCTCTAACCCCTGTCATGTGAGTTAATGCTCCACTGTCGATGTACCAAACACTCTGTGAAGTTGAGCTATTTAAGCAAAAAAACTCATCCTCCAATCTAGAAGACAACTTTGAAGCCTTCTGAATATCAAATCTGTCCATGGCCACATTGGAGAATTTTGGAGAATTTACTGAAGACATCCTGAGTATAAATCTGTGTGTTATTATTTCTCTTCCACCCGACACTGAACCTACTCTAGCGAACTACTGCAAACTCTCTGTGCTCAAACAAGAAATCTACTCTGCGAAAATACTGAGTTGTTTCTCCCTCTTCCTACTGGAACTGCTTCCCTAGACAAGTCGAACTTTTCTGAAACTTGCAACTAGAAAATTGAACCATGTCCAGCAATTTGTATTGCCTGGCCAGGTACTGCACAACCCTTGGAAATTTCATTTTGTTGCCCCCTCTGCACAATGAAATTTTTCTTCTTCAACTTTGAGCCTCATGTCTATCAAATATGCTCGGGTTCCATGCGAAAATTTCTTGAAATGCAGCTATAGGAAATAACTCTTCTAACTGATAAATTAATTATGCAGTTTATTTTGTTTATGACAAAATAACGAATTATTCACACTGCAATTTCTTCACCATAAAAAATACTGTAGAAGCAAAAAATAGGAATTGAGAAATGCTAGCATACACACATAAAAGTGACATAATTATTTTTGGACAAATGTCCTCGGAAAAAGCCAATGTGGGAAAACCGGTACAGTAGTTGAGGGTTTTTATTATTATGCAGCAGCGGAAATTCTGAGTATAATAAAATGACGCCAAATTGGTGTTTCTATCTAAGAGTAATACTCGCAAAAATATCTAAGGGAATTAACCCTCCTCCTCAAGCAATCTTGCAACAAACTGAACCTCAGAAATTGGCTCTCCAAACCCTTGCACTAACCCGTCTGTGCTACCTCTGCGTAGGCTTGCATGCTCTAGATGGAATTTACCTTTGAAGATGATGTTCTGCCTGTTGCTGCCTCTGGAAGTGGTTCTCTCGACCTCTTGGAATTTTTCCCGACCACTGGAAGTGAATCGACCCCTCTCCTGGTTGAACCGAACTGCCTTTCTTGACGCACTACGCAGTGCCTGTGTAACCTCCTGAAAAATAATTTTGGCCTCCTCTTCTAACTCTTCTGAAACTAGAAACTCTTTCGGAAAATCTCTTTGCTATCCCTCTGCCACCTGCTACTCGATCACTAGCTCGATCTCACTATCGAATCACCTGCCACTAGGAAATCGAACTGCCTTGATGATCTGAATGGAAAATGGCCACAACCCATGGTACTCATCCACCAATATTATTTATCGACCCATGGAATTTACCCATGGTATTGTAAATGGCATCCACCCATGGTATTGTAAGTGACATCCACCCATGGTATTCGTTCATCCATGGTAATTGCCCATGGTATTGTGACATCCACCCATGGTATTCATTCACCCATGGAATTGGCCTATGGTATTGTGAAATCCACCCATGGTATTCATTCACCCATGGAATTGACCCGTGGTATTGTAACTGAAAAAAACTATAAGTAACAAGTCACATTTTGTAAAAGGACAGATTGTCCGCCACAATGTAGCCTTTACAGTTATTATCGGTTTTAATAAAAAGTTTCTTTGTGGTTTTGTTTATTGGGCATTCTCTTCTTTTTTCTTCTGACAATTCAAGTTTTCAGAACTTGGGGGTCTCTCCTCCCAAGATCCATTTCAATCTTTTAGATCTTGGGGGCCTCCCCCCAAGATTTGGATCAGTGGTATCAGAGCAGGTTATGATTCCATGGGAATGAGGGTTTGATGCATATTTCAGTTTCAAATGTTGCAGCAATATTCAACAAACTTAGGCATGTGCTACATCCTCCACAAAGCAATTTCTTGGGCCAAGCAGGAAGAATTTTTCTTTTTTCATTTTTTTGCAGGAATGTTTTTGGGCAGCGAGTTTGCAGATCAAATCTGAAACATTTGGTACAAAATTTACAAAATCAAATACCAGATCTGGATTCCTTGTGAACAAATACCAAAATTCAAAAAAAAAATCAACCGAATCAGAGTCTGGATGAGGGAGATATCGCTGATTTAAAATCAGCGATGTTGTAGAATTTTTTTCTGACGACAACTAGTGGACGGCGACTCTCCTATCATTTTTTGAAGTTTTTGGTGTAGAATTTCAGAAAAAAGATTGCATATATGAGCTCCTCTTGAAAAATCACCCAATTTCAAAAAAAAATGGGTCGAATCGGAGTTCGAATGTGGGAGATATCGTTGATTTAAAATCAACTATTTTTTCAGAACTTTTGTGATGGCGGAAAACAATTGCAGGGCAAATCTGAAATTCTAAAGTGTCCAGATAAGGATTTCCATCACATGGGAAGATGCAAAATGGTCCTTTTGCTTCCAAAAACAAGTTATAATAAATATTCTAAGTTATATTGACTGAGTTATGCCCATTTTAATTCTGGAGCAACATTCGGAGTGGGTTCCCATTGGAAACGTGCCCTCCCACCCCACTTTAGCAAGCACCTGCTTCACATTCATCAGTTTCAACATAGCAGCATTCGTCTTGGATTATTTGGAGGCATGCCCTGCCACCCCAGGCTATGTAGGCACCTGCTACTTCATCACGGTTCTGGGTCAACCGTATAAAATCCTTGTCATCGAAGTCTATTTGCTAGGCCGCACACTGTTAGTATCACAGTTGGTCACAAGCATTATAGGGTATCTCTATCCTTGGATCTTCATTTGTCATGGTTATCGGTCATCCACAAACCCACACTTCATCGAAGTCCATTTGCTAGGCCGCACACTGTCATCATCACAGTTGGTCACAAGCATTACAGGGTATCTCTATCCTCGGATCTTCGTTCATCATGGTTATGGGTTAACCAAATAAAACCCTTGTTTTCAGTGGCTCTTTATATTCAACAAAGGCTTCACAGGAGGGAACTTTACACAATGGGGACCATTGCTTCTTAAGGAGGGAGAAATGATCCGAATGGAAAATGGCATCAACCCATGGTACTCATCCACCATATTATTCATCGACCCATGGAATTTACCCATGGTATTGTAAATGGCATCCACCCATGGTATTGTAAGTGACATCCACCCATGGTATTCATTCATCCATGGTAATTGGCCATGGTATTGTGACATCCACCCATGGTATTCATTCACCCATGGAATTGGCCTGTGGTATTGTGAAATCCACTCATGGTATTCATTCACCCATGGAATTGACCCGTGGTATTGTAACTGAAAAATACTATAAGTAACAAGTCACATTTTGTAAAAGGACAAATTGTCCGCCACAATGTAGCCTTTACAGTTATAACCGGTTTTAATAAAAAGTTTCTTTGTGGCTTTGGTTATTGGGCATTTTCCTCTTTTTTCTTCTGACAATTCAAGTTTTCAGATCTTGGGGGTCTCTCCTCCCAAGATCCATTTCAATATTTTAGATCTTGGGGGCCTCCCCCCAAGATCTAGATCACTTGATCACTAAGTATCTGCAATTGGTGTGTTCGCCATCTACCTATCGACCTCTTCTTATAATCTTCAGTTGAGACTTCAATGGACAAGATTAAAACTTAATCGACCGTTGAGATCATCTAAATTCGTGTGAGTTTCTAGAGAATTCTCACCTTTCTCAATTAATTACTATTAATTAACCAGTTTTCCTAAGTTAGACTTAGCAAAAATTTAAATGATAGTCAATTAATTTAATTGAGCTATCTCTAGGTGAAATTTCTATAAACAATTTCTGGGTTTTGGATAACTCTCATGTTTTAGCCTTTCCACAAAGTTTTGAAACTAGAACACCATCAAATGCTACAAAAACTAACATTTTATGCCTTATGTCATTCTCTGTTCCATTTTGTACTCGAGTTGTTTCATGCACTCCCTTTTTTGTGTCTATAAATACGCCTGTTCTTTCTAATCCCTTTGACCTTTCAGGGCTTTTGTGGATAACAATATAAATTTCAGTTCATTTTATTTCTCATAATTAGAATGGAGTCTTATTTACAACTATAGGACGACTATGTTGTTCTGTCTATGTACCTAACATCCCAATTTACCATTCAATGTGTGACCAGAAGAAAAAATCACAAATTGAGAAATACATCGCTTTGGTTAAGTTCCATGACTACTACAACTTGTAGTGAAACAATTATTGGTGAATTATGTAACATAAACTCATCAAAGAGAAAACTGCAAGTTATTTACAGTCTAAAACACACAAAAGAAATAGTAAGTTTCCAAACTATTTACCTCAAACATGGCTTCAGTCAAAAGGTTTTCAAGGATGGAACGTAAACCACGGGCTCCAGTATTCTTAGTCAATGCTTTCTTTGCAATCTGTCGCATTGCTCCTTCTGTGAAGTGCAACTTAACCTAGAAGAGATCACAGATTAGTGAGTATTTACAGCCAATAGATGTAACTGCTCAACGACTCTTTCAACATTTTGAATGAACCCTGTTGTTCTCAACACATTTAAAAACATTACATAGAGATTAGGTTCATGGCCTATCTTACATTGTCCATAGAAAACAATTTTCTATACTGCCTGCCAAGTGCATTTCTAGGCTCCATGAGAACCTTGCAGAAAAGGAAAAACAAAGAAATTAACATGCCTGTCACAAAATGTCAATGTATTTGTTTCTGATGCAAACAATCCAAGGATAATTTTCATGAAGAAATAATCTCAGAAGAGACATGGCATACAATCCTAACATTTGATATTATGCCAAATGCTCAAGCTGAAATCTCAATCCTGTGAGCAGAACAATTTAGATCCTATATTGATCAATAAAGAAGATATGATACTAAATAAATCCTAAGGAATAAGCTAACAAGAAAGTGAATAGAACTATCAAAAGTGACAAGAAGGATTATAAGGATCCACCTTAATAAGTTGATCTTCACTTAAAGCTGAAATGCTCACAAAAACAGGAAACCGACCAACAAACTCTGGTATCAAGCCATAAGCAACCAAGTCACTACTCTCAGCCTGTGTAAAGCGATGAATTGTAAGTTACTTTTTGGTTAAACAACATTTACAGGCTATATTCAAATTGCATTTGTTTGCAATTCCTGCTGTTCAAAATGGGATCCTTACCAACTCCAGTAATGATGATGTAGTTGCTGCATTTGTTAGGCCACTCGACCTCATATTTGTACGTACAGGTGCTCCAAAGCCAATTGAAGCATCTTGTCGTCTGCTATCTTGACTCTTCCATGGGTGAGAAATGAAATAGGACAAACACATGAACCAAATTTACTTACTTGCAGACAGTTTACTCAGTGGATTTTGATAAATACTTAACAAGCAGTGCAGACAACTTTACCTTTCTGCAATTGTTTTCTCCAGGTCCACAAATGCCCCACCACAAATAAAAAGAATATCCTTTGTATCTATCTGCAGGACACCATAGTTAAAAACTAGATCCTTCAATAACCCACAATAAGCAATAGCTTGAACGTTTAAGCAATAAATCAACATTTGCCCCTCTTTATTATTTATATAGGATTTTAGGGTCATATCCTTATATAGGATATTAGCATCATATCCTCGTATTATAAAATAAATGATTTTGCTTGAACAGACGCACATATATCCATACAACAGGTAAATAATTGGAGCAACAATATCAGAAAATGTTCTGATTACAAATAGATGCACCTGAATGTGATCACCACGAGGATTCTTGCGAGTTCCCTTTTCTGAAATACTTACAACCTAGACAGAGATAAACATGTCAAATCACATAATGTCTTTTTCTACATTTATTTCTCAACTTACATAACCACAACAAAGAAAAGCATCCATATGCATGTAATTTTAGTCGAAGGATAATAGAATGGTGTACATTTTAATTCAAATGAGATCATTAAAACCAATGTTGCAAACATCATGTTGTTGAATATATCGCCAAGGGTCCTGGAAGAAACTAGTTGGCAACATAGAGGAAAATATCAGGAAATATTGGAAATATTTGCAAAATAAAATAAAATAAAAAATTAAATTTTTAAACATTTTAAAGCAACCCCCGCTTTCAACCACTTTTATGGGCTAATGTAAAAGTGAACAACCCCTTTATTATCAATCCCCTGTTTTCCCTCTTCAAACTACTCAAAAAAATCCATAAATCTTCTTGTTGACCACTGCGTGTCAACTACCCATAGCAATACACCCCCTTTTGGAAAAAAAAAGGGGTAGCGCTTCATCGACGTGTCCGTGCCATTCGACTGACTTCATCAGCCCCATCATGTTATGTTATAAACTCAGTCTGCATATGTATAAATTGTAAATAATCTTAATAGATCTATGTCATGTATGTATTTGCCTAGGTAAACCTAATCTTCTATTGATGATCTACGTTCCGGAAGGTTTTTTGTCTCACCGACCCATGGTCGGCAGAGTTTTCCTTCAGCCTAACCCCAAAGCCAAAATGGATTTTGTCACTAGAATCTTAGGGGAGTCCTAGTGTGCTAGGTCGCGTATATGTAAAAGTAGTTTGGAAATAATTCTAACTATTTGGTTAGGTTATTACAAATTGCTTGATCTGCTAGATTATGTTTCTATCGCAGAACTGGGTAGTCTATGAGGGTCTTTGTTAAATGGGATTTCCCCCTTGAGATGTAAAATTGTAAAAGGCATGATGTAAAGTGTCTTGAGGGTTAGAAAATGTTTTATCCCCTCATAAGTCCTAGGTCCTAGGTGATTTTTCCAAAGGCTAAGTTCGAGGGTCCAAAAATAAAAATAAAAATAATAAATATAATAATAAATATAATAAATAAAAAATTAATTAATTAAAAAATAATAAATAAATATATATATATTATAAATAATAAAATAACAATAAGTCAAAGTTTGAGGAAATAAATGCAAAATTTTAATTTTTTAATATATTAAAAAGCATTTAAAATTTCAACGGATGAGATTAAAAGGGATTTTGATCCTCATCGATGGTCGAGATTAGTTTCACATGGATCACTCAAACTAGCCGTTGGGAAATTTTCCTTTAAATGGGGTGTTAGGGGTCATTTGAGATCATTGGATCTTGGAGTCTTGTGCTAAAAAAAGCTCTCTTGTAATTGTTTTCAAGTGCAACAAAGAAAGACTTTAGGGTTGAAACCTTGCTGGTGTTACTCTTCTGGAAATGCTATAAGATGTTTTATTTTTCTGCATAATTTTAATTTCAGCCATTGATGATAGCTTTATGAAGAGTGATTTCAAACACAGGTATCTTGTTTAGTCGCTAGGGTTTTAATGGTAGTTAAATTTCTGAATATGATGGCAGGTATCTCCATTAGATCTAGATTTTAGTATCGTTTTCTCCCTCTTTGTTAATGGTTGAAGTACGTTGTGCAGGAAATCTTGATTTTGAAGATTAACAGGCTTGGGGAAGTTCTTGGCTGAACCAGCCGACTCCTAAGAAGCATATTCTGAAGAGCTCGACTAGAGTTGATCCCGGGCTTATCATTTGAAATTTTCTTGTGAATGCATAAAGGGTTTTCTGAAGCATCTCATATTAAATTTAAAATTCTGAAAATATTTGTGGCCTACTGATAAATCTGGCTACTTAGAGCCTTTGGAACTGTGAATATTGTAATTATTTAGCCTGTTTTAGGGTTTTTAGTTTTGTTTCTTGCATATTTTATTTCTGGATGTTTGTTTTTGTCATTGCAGGTTGCAGAACTAAAGGCGTAGTCTTGTTCTGAAGCCAAATCTAGGCCCTAGAGGGTAAGATCTGGCCTCAGCATCATTTTTGCAGGGATATTCTTCAAAAGATTTTCTGAAGAAATTCGAGGGTCTGTTCAGGCTATCTGTCTGCTGTGCCTGGTGTATTAATTTTGCAGTCTAAGGGTTTTCAAATGTTTTAAATCTGGAAGCAATCTTTCAAGGGTTTCATTGATAATCCTAAAAGCATAAGTGTGAAATTCATCTTCTGGGATTTGGGATAATTTTCTAAGGGTTTCAAAATCGTTTTAGTTTATTTCTCTCTGGCTGCGTTTTTCTTATTTTGGCAGACTTTGAATTTTTTTTGTTGTTGTTGTATCCGCCCTCAATTTGCCGCTCATCGTTAACCTCTTGCGGCTACGATCTTCCTAATCTAGAAGCCTTTCTCGCACTGCCAGAAAAGTTGTCTTCCTGCAGCTCTGCCTCCAATCAACACATCAAAATCCCGCAGCCATTTAATCAGCTTCTCATCGCATTCCTCTCCCACCATCGCACAATCTCCACGCTGCGTTCAACTATTCAACCTCGTTGTTGCCACACCTTCTCACGCCATCTGCGTGATTTCATTGCAGCTCTGCTTTCCAATTCCTCACTTCCTCAAACTCTCATATAGTCCTGTGTGCCATCCTCAGCTCCTCTCTCATCTGCACAGTACATTATTGCCTTACGCAGCCTCACATGTCTAGCCTGCATGCGCCCTTCCTCCATTTTTCACTACTCGCTCTTCTCACCGCAAATCCCGTCGGCTTCATCAAACCATTGCCTGCTGCGCCCTTTGCCTGCGTTCCTTGCAGCCATCAGTCCATCTCCAAACCCTCGCCTCTCCAGCTTCGCATCTCATCCGCTACCTCTGCATGCCATTCTCGTTGTACACCTGCAAAACACATCAAATTCACTCATTTGTGTTGCCAGATCCATGCGCAAGTAACCTCCGAGCTGCTCATCTCTTCGTGGATTTCCTCCCTGCTCGCTCCACTGCCCTCACTCCTCTCGCTCGAGCCCATCCCCTATCCGTCGAACTCCATTCCATCACTGCAATCTCTGTTGTCGTCAAACGCCCAAGCTTGCACACAAAAAAAAAAAAACGTTTAGGCTTTATGCGTATGGTATTTCAGTTTTCATTTTCATTTGGATCAAATTAATTTAGTTGTTAAAGTTAGCGTATATTTTTTTTTAAATTTAAAAATTTAGAAAAGTTTAACTTTAGTTTTGTTCCATTTTGGTTTTGATTTTAAAGCTTTAAAATAAAAAATCTAAAAATAAAAAAATAAAAATATATATATATAATAATAAAATATTCATAAACATTAGAATTTAGCTTTAGGATTAGACTTTTTACTTTTGATTTCATAGTTCTAGTTTAAGTTTTGGAATTTGATAATTTTGTTTTGATTTTGATTTTAAGATAAATCAAAATTAAAAATTAAAAATCCTAAAAGGCATAAAAAGTTAATCTTAGGGTTTTGATTTATTTCCATTTTATTTATTAAAAAAATAAAAAAATAAAATATTATATATATAATATAAATAATAATAAAATTTCCAAAAACATTTAAAAATTTCTAAAAAATTTTAAATTTTGTGATTAAGGATTTGAATTAAAGGGTTTTTCGCTTAAAAAAAATAAATAAATAATAAATTAATGTGGCCTACAGCCCATTAAAATTTTGATTTTGGACCCGTTGATTAATTTCCTTGGTATCTCTAATGTTTCTAATGTTAAATCTTAATTTCTCATGATTTTCCCATGGTCAAATTACGATAATGTTTTAAGTCTAGAATTCTCGTGCATGTTGCATCGTTGGGCATTTCTATGGATTATTGTTATATTTTTCATCACATATTGAAAATCGATATGGATAGTTTGATTTATTGATGGATGATTTAAATATTTAAGGCACTGGTCTAAAATTTTCTATCTTGTGGTCGTGTCTCATCTTGGCATTTACTCTATCTAACTTAATCTTTTAAATCCATCAAGTTATACGTCATTAAAATCTCCAGGTGCTTGATTTCCCCCCGTTGTGTCTCCCAAGCCAGCTATTTCTCAGTTGGTTTTCCTTTATCCCATAGGGTCTACCCACCTTAGCCTAGGGAGACGGCTTAAACGGAGAGATTGGGGTTTAGGGTGACAGCCCCCAGTCTAAGCGTTGTCGCAGTGCTTAGACACTTTGCGCGACAACATTTTTTGGCGTTGTTTCCAGGGATAGAGTTTTTTCCGTCCTTGGTTCCTTCGACATTCGTCTTATTTCTTTCCTCACATCCTTTCCTGTCCTTAAGCTCTCTCCTTTCGAGTTTTTTCCATGTTATATTCTTTGTCCGGGTGCCGACTTCACTTCATATATCCTCGGCAAGAGCATATACTAGAAGACATCCAAGTAGTTTGGTTAATCCTGCTCCTAATCCTGAAAGGGCTCTCAGAATACGATTACACAAACTCTCTTCTCGTACACTTCTTGTTAACCTCGGACAAGAAGCCCTCTCTGATATCCGCTTGCTCTTTACTAGCCTGGTTGAGCACGACATCATGGACATATTCGCCCCATGTAACTTTGCTAACATTCAGGGTTATCCCAATGATATTTTTAAGCATGGGATGGATAAATTGCCTCTCTTTCAGGGAGATAACGCAATTAATGCTAATTCACATTTGAAAGGTTTTAGTTCATGGTTGGGTAAGTACACAAAGTCTACTGATTTTAATCATGAAGATGTTAAAATGACCCTTTTTGTTCTAATCTTGGAGGATGATGCTTTAGATTGGTTTACGGAAAAGCCTCAAAATTCATTTGATTCCTTGCAATTGATTGTTAATGCCTTTAAGGAAATGCATAGATTATCAAATTAGTCTTGGATCAAAAAATTGTAGGTCTTGCTTTCCATAGATTAGTAAATGTCTTGAAACAAGCTTATTGATGGGTAGAGTAAAACATTAAGAGTGTCCATCCATTTGGAAAAGGCCCTAATGCCTACAAAATCCACCAAATTGGACTTAAGTTTTTTTTCCATTTATGAATATGTCCTTTTATTTTAATACTTGAAATCATCCATGATATATAACTACAAGACTCATGAGTCAGCCATTGTAGGCCTTTCAATCTAAAGTAACTACAACTTATGAGACGCTAGTGCATGCTTGATTGTCCACAAGGTTTTAAGTTGTGTTCCTTGCTTTTATTTTCAAAAAATGTGTACTAGAATTTATTTTCTAATTCATGACCTATGTCAATAAATGAAGCACATTGTGTTGGTCTTCCATTTTCACCATTGAAAGGCATACACCACCTCAAAACCCAATATTTTTCTGTTGTAAGATCTAGTAGTGCAGGTTGGTAAGATTAGTTCCTTTTGTCTTTAAATTTCTTTTGATTAATGAAGTGTGGTGTCTTTCTTTTTATGCAATTGATTTCATAAAGTAGGATAAACATTAAGTATTTTAGATAGATCTTACTACAAACAATCTAATTCTACACCTACAATGTCTACATTTCACAAGTTTACAAACTCCATACTGAAAATAAGTGTTACACAATTTATATAAATAAATTTCCCAACATTGACAAATGCCCAGTTTCAATATGAAGCTGATGAGATTATTTTCTTATTTCAACATGGTTTATTTTCCTTAACATTAGTCAAGGCAGAGAGAGATTTTTTATTTTCGAGATTGCGGTTTATCACCTCCTTATAATATCTTACTTTCTTTTTCCCTTCTAACTTTACCCCACAATTTCTCTTTAATTTTCTTTTTTGGGTAATTCTAGGTAGATGTTTATTAAACCAAATAAAAAAATACAAGTTTCCCCTATGGATGATGGTTTGTCACTAGGGAAACTAGACCACTAGCACAATAGGTTTGCTGGCCACTTAAATGGTACATATTATATCACATAGTCAAATAACCTAAAATGTTTAACCATCTGAATGGTGTCAGGTGCCCCCATGTATTTTTCTGAGATGGAGAATCTTTGTTAGCTTGGAGACTTTGGAATTAAGTTTTTCCATTTGCAATTGCGCATCATTGATTTAAGCAAGATTTCTTGTTGAGATTTTAACAGCTCCACAAACATCTTTCCAATGACAATATTTATCTATCAATACATATCTATTGTTTGTATGTATCTTGTTTCCTTTTTAGGGTGTTCCCTATGTTAGGGATCCACGTACATACATTTTCCTCAACTTCTGCATCTAAAAGGAATCTTCTTTCTACTTACGCTTCATGTTAATCATTGTTTCTCTTATAATCCCAAGTGGAGTGTTTTCCAAAATGGTTGCAACAGACTGCTCTTCACTTTGTTGAGCTTGCAAACAAACAGATTTCCTAACATCATGTCGACCCTTGAGGCTTGGGGTTTGAATCACTCATGGCATGGTGGAATAGGGGAGGGATGTATTTCAAAGAAAACAAGAGAGATTTTAACCAAGAATGGGGAATCCCGTAGATGGGATATGGTGGGCTCCAATAAAGCCCAAATCCACAGAGGAGGAGCAAGACTAAACCAATTGTTTATGATAATCCAAAACCAAGAAGCCCCCTTGAGAGGAGAACCAACAAGATGACCAAGGATAAGGAGAACAAGGGAGAGGACTAAGAATAGGATATCACCTTAAGGGATTGATTGAAACTTGACTAACTGAGAAGGGGGGTGAATCAGTTTAGTCCATTCATGGACATTAAAATTATTTTCTTTAAATTCATTAATTGAAACATTAAATGAGTAGCTTAGCAAATAATGACCAACAAATTGAATATGTGAACAACAAGTAATAGGAACACCAAAACATCACATAAACACATAATAAAAACACATAAGGACACCAGATATAAGTGGAAACCCTTAAAGGGAGAAAACCATGATTTTGTTGTTGTTGTGATGCAAAGGCAAGCTCCTACTCCTTTATTACATCTGATTTTCAGTAGGCTCCAACCTACAGGAGGATGCTACCTCAATTTTCTGCAAGCTGCAACATGCAAGGAAGCTCTGAATCCCTTACATTTTCTTTAGCTTACAACCCACAGGAGGCTCCTACCTCAACAGGCTCCAACTTGATATTTATCAAGCCACTACTTGAAAGGAGACTGCAATCCACTGATGCAAACAAGAAACAACAATGTGTTGGTTTACCTAGTCATCAATTCCGCATATATTTATCTTCATCTCTGCCTCTTCTTCCCTTCAAATCAGCTTCACATAAGCTTCATATGTGCCAGGTAACTAATGCATAACACCTCAATCGGCTCTCACATATTCTCTAACTCTCGAACCCTTATTTGACTTCCAAAATCACATCTTTTATAAAGATAGTTTGTTGGTTGTTTGTGTCCCACACAAAAATATGAAGTGAACAGGATTTAATCTTTTCCTTCCACTCATTCATTCCAAACTCTTCATATTTTGAATATTAGAACACAAAAATAAATGCTCCAACCAATATAATTTTTCATCCACGTGCAATGATAAAATTCATCAACGTAGTGCCAACATCATGTAACACTATAGGGATAATTATGACTATATAATTGAGCGTTCACTTCTCATGATAAATAACAACTTGTTCCATTAATGCATCACAAAAATATCAGCAACATCTTTTCCTATGCCTTGTACTTGCATCACAACATCTTCATGACATTGTCTCAGCACCCTTGCCTTTGTTGTCATGGAGTCTTACCTAGCCTTTGTTGTCATGGATTCTTGCCTTGCCTTTGTTGTCATGGAGTCTTGCCTTGCATCACAACAATTTTCTCTCCAACAAACCACTCTTAAAATTAGCCTTATACACAACACATGCAAACATCAATGTTTTGTCAAACCATCAAGGTATTTGTCAATCCTTTTATAAAAAATTATTTATTAATAAGATGAATAATTATTCAAAATTTATAATTACATTTATTAGAGTTTTACATAAATATATTTTTTATTTTTGTTAAGGAAAAAATACTTTATCAATTTTATAAAAAAGAATCGAAGAAAAAAAATAATTATATTTTCTTAATGAAAATATACATTGTGATGATTTGTTAGATGTGAGCATGATAAAAATTGTCCAATGTACAAAGATTAAAAATCCACTATGTCCTTCAGACAAATCTAGTGGCCTTCAAAAGGCTTGATCTTATTTACCAAAAAATGAATAATGTGGAATCTATATATTTTTTCATACAATAAATTCTAAATTTCACAGAACTTCATGATTGAATTAATCCCAAAGACAAGAATAACATTATGACTGAAATTGTATGACCACTACCTCTAAGGCCCGATCATCCGAAATTTCAACAATTTCTAATGTACCTGGTTGAATCTACAAAGCTTCTTTGGAAAGGTGATTTGCCAAAGTGTTCAAATCCCTCAAAATGTGTTTTGTTTCAAATCATTTTAGTTTGTAAACCTCCTTTATTCCTGAATGATATGAAACTGATGAAGAGCAACAATTCCAACTTTGTCGCAGATCCAATCAACCACTACTTGAGAATCTTTGAAGATTTGCAATTTCCTTACCCCACTGTAATTTGCCATAGACAATAATGCCCACAATGCCAAGAACTCAACCTTATTATTTGATCCACTTCTAGGGAAAAACCAAACATGTTTTTCCACGTGTTTATTTAGATAAAGAATAACACCAACTCCAGAGATTAAGGAATGACGCTGAGCACCATCAAAAAAGCCCCATGACATTTCTTCCTTCAGTGGAGGCATACTTGGAGTTTTGGTTTTCTTTCTTTTAGCCTCCACCTTATGAAAGTTGACAACCCTAGAAAGAATGAATTTGCCTTGAAAAGTTGTTAGGTTCATGGCCCACCAAATACAGTGGATCATAACAATCACAAGTACCATGATCAATTTTATAATTTAAAGAAAATAATCATAACAAATAATTTAAATAGTGTTAAATTTTAAAATTGAAATTAAATTTTTGATGAAGGAAAGTAATTGTGAAAACAATTTTAAAATAACCGAATAAAAAATTCTATACCTAATTAACTTTCTAAATCCCAAGAAAAAATTAATAGTTTTATGAGGTGAACTTTTTACATTTTGTGAGTAGATTTTTCAAAATTTTGACTAAAATCTCATTAAAAATTGCGAAAACTATAAATTTAAAATCACTGAACTTACACAATCCAAAAGTTTCAATTTCTTTTGAAAGACTAAATCTATTTTGACATTCAAAAATACAATTTAAATAATAAAATATCACAACTCACCGAATTCTAATAAAAGTTATAATTTAAACAATAAAATATAATAATCTCAACCACAATTATATCAACCCATTTTAATAAAAAAACCAAACAATTACCTCATTAAATTACATTCAAAACGCTAAACATAAAACAATTCACAATTAAAATAATAAACACTAATCCAAAATTTAAAGTCTAACAGGAGTTTTATACTCAAA
Source organism: Pinus taeda (assembly GCA_000404065.3). NCBI lineage: Eukaryota > Viridiplantae > Streptophyta > Pinopsida > Pinales > Pinaceae > Pinus > Pinus taeda. Next base: position 115,608 of record APFE030254769.1, read on the forward strand.
GGCTGCTCTAGTGAAAGCTGACAAGGAGGACAATGATGAGGATTGCGCCATGAGTGCTCATGCACCTCTGGATAAGAGGTGGGGCAATATTGAGCTGTAGTCGGGAGGACTACATAGGGGCAAGATCCTTGAGGTGCCCAAACTCTTGGATCACATACAACTACGAGAGCCCTTAATGACAGTAGCAAAATGACAGGAGTCAGTTGGTGCGAGAGATGATGGAGCGAAAATGGTAGAGCTAGAGTGTCAAAGTTTGAAGCAGCGCAGTAGAGTGTTGAGCAGTGTAGGAGGCACCGAGCAGATACAACAACAGCGCAGTAGCATCAAAGGATCAGCACAGATTAGCAACAGAGGTAGCTTTAGCATCACGGGGTATCCAGACTGACCCGCATGTCAGCTTTGGGTGACTTTTTTCAGTTGCTTACTTCTCAGCAACTAAGTTGCAATGCGACAGTTAGCAGTGGCAGCGCTATCGACATCATGATAAAGCACATTGAGAGGGAGTTGTAGTACAAATGCAGCAGTGGGAGTCGCAGTGTCATGGGCAGCAGTACAGGTTGCAGCGGTGCAGTGGATGAAGGGCAGCAGCCCAAGCATCAGCAGCATAGAGGACCGATGTCGTGGATCAATGTGATGCTTCTATTGGGAAGTATTGCTAGAGCACATACTTGCTAAGAGAGAGTATTGATTTTGGGTAGCATCAAATGTGCTCTAGCTCCGAAATTTTGTGGAGGCGCTAAAATACATGAGATCTCCAAGACCCAGAAATCGTTTGGTGAAATTCCACACGAATTGTATTTTATTAAAATAATAAATATTTTTAATGTGATTCCTAAGTCTAAACTTACGAAAATAAAAATATTAATGTGTATTAATAAAAATATGGGTGAGAAGCTTCTAAGAGACGAGGATCGAGTCTGCTTTAATCTTAGCCGTTGATTAGGGACTTAATGTCGACAGTTGATTCTTCAACAGGAAAAGTATAAGAGGAGGCTTGAGGGTCAGTTGGAGATACACCAACTTGATCAGTTAGTTCAATTTTCTAGGGTGTGGTTTGTTGAGAAAATCGAACAAGTGATACGTTGCAATGAGAGGGGCAGAAGCAGAGATTTGGATCAGAGAGGGAGTTCTGAGCCAAAGAGTACGTAGCAGAGAGGAAGCTTTAGCATCAAGGAGGCACCGCAGAGAGGCCTATGCAGCCGAGGAGGGGCTCACGCAGAGCTAATGCAGTCTGGAGGGGCTCTTGCAGTGGCAGTGTAGAGTATTCGTCAATAGTCTAAGATTTTACAGGAGAAGCGAGGTTCTTGTTGATTTTTGGTAGCACCGGACGTGCTCTAGCCATGAAATTTGGTGGAGAGGCTAAGGCACGTGAGATCTCCAAGACCCAAAAATCGTTTGTAGAAATTCCACCGGAATGAAGATATATTTAAATAATTAATATTTTTAATGGGGTTCCTAAGTCTAAACTTATGAAAATTAAAATATTAATGTGTATTAATATAGAATGGGTGAGAAATTTCTAAGAGACGAGGATCAAGCCAGATCAAATCTTAGCCATTGACTAGGGACTTAATCTCGTCGGTTGAATCGTCAACAGGAAAAGTATAAGAGAAGGCTTGAGGGTCAGTTGGAAACACACCCAGAGAAATCAAGAATTCGATTTTATGGGGCTGGGTTTGCTGAGGAAATCGAGTTAGAGATCAGTTGCAGCGAGGGGCAGTTCAACAAGGGATTTCAATCCAAGGTTGAAGAATACATATCAGAGAGGCAGCAAAGTGACGGAAGAGGCGATGCAAAGCCTAGGAGGGTTGATGCAGAGGCTAAGGAGGCCAGCGCAAAGGACGCAAAAGCCATAGAGGCAGACGCAGAGAACGCAAAGGCTGAAGCAAAAGGTTGCAGAGGCTGACGCAAAAAGTCGTAGAGGGTTGTAGAGGCTAACACAGAAAGCCGCAGAGGCTGATGCAAACAACGCAGAGGGTTGTGGAGGCTGACGCTAGGCTGAATAGGATGCATTGAGGAGGTTTTGTGGGGCAGACTAAGAGCAGATCAGCTAGGAGAGGGTGACGCAGTTCCAAAGGAGTGCTAGGAGAAGCTTTCGCTGTCCAGCACAAGGAATAGTCAAAGTCACTGTGGGGTTGATCATCCGGTTGCTGATTTGTCGGAATATGTCTCCGGAGAGAGGTACTACTGTCGAGCATGTTCTCTGAACGGTGAACCATTTCTGGCACCCTAGTTGTATTCAAAAATCTGCTTAATAATAAAACCCTCATTTATGTTGCACCAGTTTTCTCACTTGGGGTTTTCCAGGGACGATTGTCCAAAAATAATGGTGTCCCTTATGTTGTCTGAGTTTATTTCAGTTGTTGATCTGTATTTTTGTGAAGGTTGCAATTGTGTTTACCTCAATGTCTATGTAGTTAAATAACTTGTTAATGTAAAGAACAAGTAGGAGATAGTAAACCAAAAATTGCAGTAGGGGTTTTTGATGTGTTAGATTCAGAAATTTTCACAGTTCTAAGCCGGGAGGGCTGAAAAACAGTCTTCATCCAGCAAATCGATCGAGCAGAAGGGGTGATGCAATGCTCTAGAGGCAAGACATTGGGCCACGCAGTGATTGCATAGGGAATTCGCAGTGCTTGTCGGGAGGGTGTCAGATCACTCATTGGATTAGCTGTGACATGGGGAGCAAGGTAAACCCTCGAATGTATTTCTTATTGTCGTGATATCATTGTAACATTAGCAGGTGTGAGAGGCAACTTGTTGTACTCGGATTTTTCTTGCTTAATAATACAAATCCTCTATCTACTACACCGGTTTTCCCAAGTTGGGTTTTCCCTGGGACGTGTTGTCCAAAATTAACGGTGTCCCTTGTGTGTTTGTCTCATCTATTGTTTCAGTTTATGATATGTATGTTAGTGTAGTCTGTAGTAGTGTTTACATCACTGTTTATCTAATTAAATAACTTGTTGAATGAAATAACAAGTAGGAGATGTTAAACCAGTAACTATAGTAGGATTTTTGTTTGTAAAGATTCAAAAATTTTCACAGGTTGTTGATGGTTCCTTGCAGATATCTCAGAATATGTTTTGCTACTATTCAATGATCATGCTTCGGCTCCACTTGGAATTAACTGAGTACATTTACTACAAAACATATGTCTGGTTGAGTATTCACCAAGTACATCAATGAGCCAATCAATTGTCTATACCTGGAGGAATCCAAAGGGCTCGATTCGCGACTCCTTAGTATTTTCAAGTTTGTGATCATCAAAGTGGTCATAGTTTTACAGTCCATCATGTCGAACTTCTTCAATATCTCAATCACATACTTTCCTTGATCTAAATAGACTTCTTTAGGTGTCTGCAAGACTTCTAGTCCCAAATAGTAATGCATCAGCCCATGATCCTTCATGTCAAACTCTGCTGCCAATTGCTTCTTACATTCTTTAATTCGACCTACTATGTGTCAATGACCCATAGCAGTACACCCCCTTTTCGCAAAATGGATAGCGCCTAATCGATGTGTCTGTGCCGTCCAACTATCATCATCAGCTTGATTTCCAAGCTGTTATGTAAACTCTTTCTGCATGTGTATAATGTAAATAATCTTAGCAGCCTCCTGTCATGTATGTAACAACCTAGGTAAAGCTACCTTTCTAGTGACGATCTCCATTCTAGGAGGTTTTTCGTCTCACCGATCCATTTTCGGATGGTTGGCAGAGTTTTCCCCTCCAGTACTACCCCAAAGCTGGAATGGATTTTGTCACTAGGATTTTAGGCGAATCCTAGTGTTCTAGATCAAGTATGTAAAAGTGATTTGGGAATAATCCTAATTACTTGGTTAGGTTATTTTTTTACAAATCGTTTGGTCTGCTGGATTATATGTGTCGCAAAAATGGGTAGTCTATGAGGGCTTATTACAAATGAGTTTTCCCCTTATGATGTAAAAAATATGAAAATTATGACGTAAAGTGTCTTGAGAATTGGAAAAATAATTTATCCTCTCATAGGTTAATTAATTAAATTTTCTGACCAAAAATTAATTAAAATCCTAAACCAAAAATTTAATTAATTCTAGGTCCTAGGTAAATTTAAATTCTCCAAAGGCAAAATTCGTCAGTCCTAAAAAATTAAATTTTAAAAAGTCCCGAGACTAAGGTAAATTAATTATTTTGTTGAATTTCAAACCTTTGATCCCTAGGGTGATGTCAAAGTCAAATTTTTGGGGAAATTAACTCAAAAAAAATATTTTTTAGTTAATTAAAATGCATTTAATGAAAAATTTCGAATTTCCCCAAATATTTAAATATTTCGACAAATGAGATTAAAAGAAATTTTAATCTTCATCAACGGTCAAGATTGTTTTGACGAGGATCACTCAAACTATCCATTGGAGGATTTATCTTTAAATAGAAAGTCATTTGTCAATCAATCCATCCAATCTATGAGTCGTGTGCTAAGCAAAAAGCTCTTGTGTAATCTTTTTTCTGGATAATAAGGAAAGACTTTGGGGTTAAATTTTGTTGGTGTTACTCTTCAGGGGAATATTGTAAGATGTGTTGTTTTCATGCATAATTTTTCTAAAGCCATTGATGATAGCTTCTGAAAAGTGATTTGAGTGCAGGTATCTTGCTCAGTCCTTGGGGTTTAAATAATAATTTAAATTTTGAACGTAATAGCAAGTATCTCTATTTGTCTGAATTTTATTATTATTTTATCGCTCTATTTTGATGGTTGGAGTGAGTTTTGCAAAGAAATCTTGATTTTTAGATCCTCGAGTGTTAGGGGAAGTTTTCAGTTGAACCAACGAACTCCTGATTCGTGTTTTCTAAAGAACCTAGCTAAATTAGCTCCGGGCTTATGATAAGATTTTATTGGTGATACACGAAGGGTTTTGAGTTAGCACCTCCTTTAAAATTTAAAATTTTCATTTTTTGTGTGGAAAATTGATAGATTTGACTATTGAAAGTCTTAGATTATTAGATTTGGAAGCGAAGTTGGATTCATACTCAGATCTTATAGATCTACCATTTTTGTGCATAGATCTATAAATTTTTTTGGTTTTCTGACTTGGGTTTCTGGGCTTTATTTATTTTTGTATATCTGGGTTGTGGGGCTTTTTTTCGTTTTTGTAAGTAAAGGGCGCAAATCTAAAGGAGATTTTTTTTATTTGAAGCCAAATCTAGGCCCTAGAGGGTAAGATCTGACTTCAATACCATTTTGTAGGGGCATTATTCTAAATTATTTTCATTTTGAGAATCTCAGAGTTTAGAATTGGGGTTTTTCTACAAGAGTTTCGACGACAAATTTTATATAGAAGAACATATCATTTTAATCAAAAATTTCTGAGAAATTTTCTTAGGTTTTTGGCTATCATTTGTCTCCTGTCTGTTGTCGTATTGAGCCTCTCTCTTCTGCTGCTGGGTTTTCTCCTTTCTGGAAAAAAAATTGTTCTCTCTGCTTGCGTTTTTGGGTTTATTCCTTTCTCTGTCTGCATTTTTTCGCTGCTTCTCACATTCTTCGACTTTCCTTCTGCTTTTCTCCTTGCTGCTCAACATCACTGCCTGTGTTTTTATTTGCTTCCTGCAAAAAACGCATCTCTTATTCCCTGCCAAATCGCCACTCTCAAACCTCCTCCGTCTTTTCTTTTAGGCTGCCCTCGCTCTAGCTGTCCTCATCACTGCTCAAACTCGCATTTCTTTCTCCTCTGTCGGCTCTCTTCTCCTCTATCGCCATCGAGCTAGCTCCTGCCACCACTGATTTCCCTTATCCCTCATTTCCTCGAGCTCCCAAACCCGCAGCTCTTTCCTCCCTCGCTCGTCGACTTTCTTCCCTTGCATCCTCACTGCCTGCATTCTCTTTTCTCTTCTTCGCTGCCTGCATTCTCTTTTCTCTTCTTCGCTGCCTTCTTCTCCTATGTGTGTTGCCTCTGCTCCTTCTCAGCTCCATCGACCTGCAATAAACCCTCGTCTCCTTACCCTTGTCATCGCTGCTTTCTCCACCGCCAAACTTGCAAGAAAGCTCTAAAAGCAATTTCTCTTTGTTTTTGTTTTGCTTTGATCTTTTTTCTAGGATTAGGTTTTACTTTTTTATTTTATTTTTATTTATGCTAGGTTAGTTTAGTTAGTTCCTTTTGAATTCATTGATTTTTTACTTTTGTTAACTTATTCATTTTTTATTTTAAATTTAATTTTTATTGTTTGTGTTTGTTTAGTTTAGGATTTGTGCTAGATTTCTTTTATTTTGTCTTTTGACTTTTAGATTGGTTTATTTTGATTTTGTTTCGGTTTTTTTTTATATTTTTTTTTGTATGACTTTGTGTTTTGATTTTTTCATTCGAAAAATATTTCAAAAAATTTAAGTTTTGGTAACTTTGATTGCGAATGAAATAAATCAAAAGAAATTTAAGCTTCCGCATATAGAAAATTAATTTTTTATGTTTAAATTTAATTAACTACTTTTGATTTTTACTTCCGATCGCATAAAAAAATTTCATTTGCCACATAAAACTTAGCACATCGAAGAATTTTTCCTAAGGAATAATTAAACTGTTAATCTAAAGTTCCTTCTTGGTATCTTTTTTGTGTTAAGGGTAAAAAATCTAAAAGAAACTTTGTGGTATCAAACATTTTAATTCCTCTATATTCAAACGCTTAATTTCTAATCATATCCAAAGATTGACTATAGTTGAAAGATAAATTTTATCTAGATCTAGGTCATTAAAGAAAAATCATTTGAATTCTAGGATTGTGAATTGCTTAGCGTTTGAATTTCATGGTTCTTCATGGTATTTAGATCTTTCGAAATTTAATTGCTATACTAATTTGCATGTTAAGATCGTTGTTTCTTCTGAATAGCTTGATTGTGTTTCTTCAGGTAGGTTCATGGTTAATTGAACATCTAAGGCACTGGTCTTCATTTCTATCTTGTGGTTGTGTCTTATTCATCTCAGTTAATCATAACTTGCTTTATTGTGTTTCTTCAAGTAGGTTCATGGTTAATTGAACATCTAAGGCACTGGTCTTCATTTCTATCTTGTGGTTGTGTCTTATTCATCTCAGTTAATCATAACTTGTCTCATTTGCATTAAGCTTTTCAGCCTTAAGTCTCCTAGAGCCTATGTTCCACAGGTTTCCTTCATTCATTTACCCCTATGGACTACCCCCCTGACTTGTCTAGGAGAAAGTCTAGATGGAGTGAGTAAAGATTAGAGTGACAGCCCTTACTCCGAGAGTTGTCGCGGTCCCTGGACACTTTGTGCGACAACACGACCTTCTACACTTGTCAAGAGAAGATCATCTACATACAGAAGAATAATTACAGGTTCATTGTTTACAACCTTAATATAGAGGTTTGAGTCAGCAGAACTTTTCGTGAAGCCTAATCTCTGTAGGTATGCATACATCCTAGCATACCATGCCCTCGGTGCTTGCTAGAGGCCATATAATGCTTTCTTTAATCTACAAACATATGCCTTCCTATCTTTGACTTCAAATCCCAAGGTTTGTTCTATATAGACTTCTTCATCTATAGTGCCATTCAAAAATGCAATCGTTCCATCCCATCGATGCTGCCAGTGAGACTAATGATCGAATCATTGTATATCTTGCTATTGGAGCAAATGTTTCTTCATAGTCGATGCCTTTAAGTTGTGAGAACCCTCTAGCCACAAATCTTGCTTTATACTTATCTATACTTCCATCAATTGCATGCTTGATCTTATAAATCCACTTGGAAGTAACCACAGATTTGTCTTCAGGCCTAGGTACAATCTCCCAGACTCCATTCTTCATTATAGATTGATTCTTCATTCATGGCATTCTTCCATTCTCGATGTTCTACAACCTCTTCAAAGGTGGATGGTTCTACTTCTATTAATTTTGTTATGTATGGAGCATACCCAAAATATCTCTTGGGTCTTTTACTTTCTCTAAATGATCCTTGAGCTGCCCCATGACCTTCTACATCAAGTAGTGTAGATTTCAACCAGTTAGGTATTTTCCTTGTCTCTTGAATCACCATGGGTTTGTTGATTTGGGGTAGCATCGGATGTGCTCTAGGCCTCAAATTTTGAAGGGAGGCTTGGGCACATGCATTCCAGAGAACCCAAAAACTATTTTGGGAAATTCCACCGAGAGACGATTATATTAAAATACTTAATATTTTTAATGGGGTTCCTAAGTCTAAACTTAGGAAAATTAAAATATTAATGGGTATTAATCTAATTGTGGGTGGATCTTCTTGAAAAAGACAAAGATCAAGTCAAAAGGATCTGAGCCTAAAATTAAGAGTTAATCGAGGCCATTGGTTGTCCAACAGGAAGATATAAGAAGGGGCTTGAGGGTCATTTGGAAGATACACTAGAGGCAGATACTCAATTACCCGAGTAAGATCGATTTTCTCACTGGTCGAAGTTCGACAAAAGAAAATCGATTCAGAGGGAGAGTTGTAGGTGAGACAGAGAGAGGGCATCGGCACATTCAGAGAGCGCAAGGCAGCACGACGCAGAGCAGGAACAAGGTGACGTAGAAAGAGGCAGCGTAGAAGCAATTTGATGCAGAGCCCGCGTGGGCAGCTTAACGCTGAGCCTGGGAGAGCAGTTTGACGCGGAGAGGATCAAAAGGGTTCTATAGAAAAAGAAGTGCTTTATCTGGGGTAGAACTTGGTCAAGAAGTGTCTGTAAAATTTTTCATTCCTATTTTGTTGGTTGTAATTTGTACAAGAGAATTTGCTGAAGGATAATAAAAACCCTCGTTTGTCGCACCGATTTTCCCACATTAGGTTTTTCCGAGGACGATTGTCCAAAATAACTATGTCATTGTGATTGTATTTGTGCCAGTATATTTCCTTACATTTACTTTCTGCAATGTTTTAATTGTGAAGGCTGCAGTAGAATATATTTCGATATTTGTTGTAAGAATACTATAGATAACTCATTTCTGATAAAATAAGTAGAAGAAATAATATTAATCATTGCAATAGGATTTCTATACAGAAATTTTCAAAGGGTTCAACAAGTTCACTAGGTCCTTCTTCTTCATGGTGAGATTCTTCTCCTTCCTTGTCAACTTCTTCATCAAATATAGGAAGTTCTTCGTCATCAAAATCTATAGAAAGTTGTTTTGATTTCTTAAATGCTATGCTCTCGTCAAATATGACATCACGACTAACTTCAATGTGATGTCCATCTTTCATATAGATTCTATAGGCTTTCGATGAGTTACTATACCCAACAAATATGCCCTTCACACCAGAAGGATCCAGCTTCTTTCTTTTGTCCTTTGGTATATGAATATACACCGGACATCCAAAGATTCGGAGATGATCTACAGATGGCTTTTTCCCAGTGTTCTAGTATATGAATATACATCGGACATCCAAAGATTCAGAGATGATCTACAGATGGCTTTTTCCCAGTGAACACTTTTTCCTGAGTTTTGTTATCTAGAGATTTGTGGGGACATCGATTTTGTATGTAAGCTACTCTCTTTGTTTCCTCAGCCCACAGAAACTTGGGTAGATCTTGATCGTGTAACATTGCTTTTAAACTTTCTTCAATGGATCTGTTCTTTCTTTCTGCAACTCCATTTTGTTCGGGATTGTATGTACTATGGAACTATCAGCTCCCTCTTAATCCCAAATTCCTTACAGAATGCTATAATCTCTTTGGATGTATATTCTCCTCCATTATCAGATCTTAGTATCTTGATTCTTCTTTCTATAATGTTCTCCACTTTAGCTTTGAATTCTTGAAATTTAGTAAATACTTCATTCTTGGTTTTCATTAAGTAAACCCAGGTCTTTCTTGAGTGATCATCTATGAATGTGACATAATAAAGATGTCCTCCAAGTGATTTTGCAGTCATAGTGCCACACACATTAGAGTGAATGAGATCCAAGATTTCTTTCAACCATGAAGCACTGCTTTCAAATGGTCTCTAGGTATTCTTGCCCAATACACATCCTTTACAGACACCTTCATGATCCTTTTTAGATTTGGTATTCCATTTACTATGGAATTTAGAGTCAGAAGTATTTTGAAATGTAGATGACCAAACCTCCAATGCCAAAGTTCACATGGCCTAATCTCAGTGCAAACTAGGGCATGGTTTACGAGAGATATTAACCTGTAGAGCCTTCCTTCTCGAATACCAATCACTTTTGGTTGTTCTATGCTTGAGCCATTTTCCCATACAACTACTTACCATCAATGAAGGCTACTCTATCTCCTTTATCTTCCAAGCTTGAAATAGAAACTAGATTTTTTTGTGCAAACATGGACCAAACAAAATGTTGTTGAGGTGGATGTTGCTTCCATCTTCGAGCCTTATGGATGTTGATCCAATGCCTTTCACTAGATAGCTTTTGTTGTTTCCAACTTCCACAGAGTATGCGGATTTTCCTTTTGACAAGGTCTTCAATTGGTGGGAGTGACCGGCCATGTGCCTTGATGCACCGCTATCAATCACCCAAATGTCTTTGTCTTGGAATGTCCCAGAGAGAGCCGAGAAGAGTCATTCATCCCTTTTTTTGAGTGATACCTTCTTTGAAGAGAATATGAGACTCCATACTTCTTTGATACCTTTCTTGAGATGGCTTGCAATCTTCTTGATGACCTTCTTCATTGTAGAAGAGATCTTCATGATGCCCTTAGAGAACCAAAGCTTTGATACCATGTTGAGAATTCAATGGGGCAATGTATATGTTAATTCTCTTAACTTGATAACTGTTTGTGTTACCTTTTTACTTATTAGCTTTGATCTTTCTTATTCCAATGTAAAATACATCAAACAGCTATCAAAATACAATAAGAACAATGACACAGTATATAGGCTTCCAACCAGGGCTAAAACCCCTCCTCTTGAGGGCAAAACCCATAAAATCTCTTCTTATCTTTCAGATCTTTCAATTGACGAATACCATGACCTAGACTCAAACAAATACCCTCGAATATCAATTCTTCCTCGGCCTCTGCTGAAATATTTTCAACCTCCTAGTAGATCCGAAATTTTGCTCCCCAGTAATTGTTGCAACTATTGTTGCTTCTCTAGGAGACTTCGATCTCCTTCTAACTGCCTTCCCCTTGACCTTGCTTGCCTTGACTTGAGTCCTAGGGCTAGTAAGATGCCTTAAGAGACCTTCACTTGCCTTCCTTTCTCTCTTGCTTCCAAAATCAAACCTCATACTTTCCTAGCATAGAAACCCTAACTTCACACTTCCAGAAGAATGGAGAGAGACCCAAACACTTCGACTTCTTCGTCCTTCTCTTCGCATTTCTTCGACTTCCTTCTTCTGCCTTCTTCGCATAAGAGGTGAGTGAATGAATGATCCAAGTGGAAGACAAGTTCCTCTTATATATAGGCTTCCTCAAGGGTGGGCGTGGATCTTCATGTAGGCCGACTTGATCTTGGAAGTATTTTGACATTTTCAAAACAAAATATTTTTTTCTTTACAATATACAATGTGCCCATAGGGTCTTCCGCATATGAAAATGACTCTTATACCTAGGACAAACCTTAGATGCACTCAATGGGTGCTTGACCTATAAAATAAAAGAACTTGAGCATGAAACCCATGCTTCAACAATAATAATAATTTCTTTTTCATTTTATATTTACAAGAATAGATTTCATACTAATGAAGACTGAACCTAGTTACACATTTTTCAACACATCTGAGCGAGTTGTGACTCCGCACACTAGCTCATCTACACTATGATGCTCTTCCAAAATTGAAGAAATTGGCCTCAGGTATTCCTGATGTTCAAGCTCATCATGATGGAGTTTGTCCAGGTTATGCGAGTGGAAAGAAAACAAGGGGACCATTCCCCTCTAGTGAGAACAAGACAAATGACATCCTCCATCTCATTCATTCTGATATATGTGGTTTGATGCCTATGCATTCTATTGGTGGTCATCTCTACTACATCACCTTCATTGACGACTTCTCAAAAAAGACATGGATATACCACCTTAAGCACAAGGATGAAGCCTTTGAAATGTTCAAGGAATTCAAAGCCTTGATTGAAAATCAAACAAGGAAGAGAATCAAAGTATCCGGGTACGACAATGGAAAGGAATACATGTCAAACGAATTCATAGCATTTTGCAAGAAAGAAGGGATCAAGAAGGAAACAATTGTGCCATATACTCTTGAACATAATGGTTTAGCTAAAAGGAAGAACAGGTCTATATTAGAAGTTGTTCGTGCCATGCTCCATGATCAAAAGGTACCAAAGTTCCTTTGGGCTGAAGCCACAAATTCTGTTGTATATGTTCATAAGAAGGTGCCTCATCAAGCATTATAAAACAAGACCCTCGAAGAAATATTCACAGGTGTCAAGCCCGATATTAGCCATCCTCGTGTATTTGAATGCCCTGTATATTTTCATGTGCTGAAGGACAAAAGGAATAAGTTGGAAGTTGCAGGAAGAAAAGGTACGTTTGTGGGTTATTGTGAAAATTATAAAGCATATAGATTCTAGAATATATATTCCTGGTCAAAGGAAGGTTGAAATTAGCAGGGACGTAACATTCGATGAAGATGCGGCTCTTGAAAAAGCAAGAGATCTTCCTCCGCCTCCTCCTCCCAAGGAAAGAGAATGATGATTAGGATATTCTAGATGGTCCTTTCGTGCTTGAGTCCGATATTGTTGATGATCCCATCAAGTGTATGGATCGTTTAAATCCTCCTCCAGGTGATCCTCCTACTAGGAAGAGACCACTTTAGCTCTGCAATACTCTATAGAATGTTGAAAGAAATGTTCCCATTCGTAGATCATTTAGAGAAAGGAAGCAACCATGCAAGTATCAAGGATATGTTGTAGGCATGAGCACTATGATCACGCCAAAATGTCCTCATTCGAAGAAGCTGCAAAAAAACAACTTTGGAAGGATGCTATGGCCGAGGAATATAAATTGATTGTGAAAAATGATGTATGGGTTGTTGTGCCAAGACCGAATGGGAAGTCTGTCGTGACTTCAAAGTGGTTATTCAATATCAAACATGGAATTGATGGCAGCATTGAGAAATAAAAAGCAACATTCGTAGCTCGAGGATTCTTTCAGAAAGAGGGAGAAGATTATGATAACATATTTTCTCCTGTGGCTCGATATACAACCATCCGCTCGATTGTTTCCCTTGCTGCTAGTCAAGGATGGACTCTTCATTAGATGGACGTAAAGACCACATTCCTTCATGGCATTTTACAGGAAGAAGTATATGTTGAACAACCACATGGATTTGAAGTGGAAGATCAAAGAACGCATGTTTGCAAGTTGAAGAAGGCATTGTATGGTTTGAAGCAAGCTCCCCGAGCTTGGTATGCACGCATTGACAATTACTTAATGAAGTTGGGATTCACAAGAAGCAATGTCAATCCAAACCTCTACTTCAAGGTAGTCCAAGGTATGCCATTGATTTTGGTATTATATGTTGACGATCTATTCTTGACAGGTAGTGAGCCTCTGATGATCGAGTATAAGAGGGGGCTAGCATCTGAATTTGAGATGAAGGACCTTGGTCTCATGCACTACTTTCTAGGTCTTAAGGTGTGGCAAAGCCTAGTGAGATTTTCCTTTCACAAGGAAAATACATTGTGAAGTTGTTGGAAAGATTTGGAATGACTGAATGCAAATCCATGGCTACACCGATGGAAATGAACTTCAAGAAGTTATGTGGAGAAGCTATAGGACTTGATTTGGCAAATCCATCCGAGTATAGACAACTAATTGGGGCTCTGATGTTCCTTGTGAACACCCATCCAGACATATGCTATGCAATAAACACAATGAGTCAATTCATGACCGAGCCCCTCCATGCACATTGAATCGCTGCCAAACACATGTTGAGATATTTGCATGGGACGATCACACATGGTCTGAGATATTATGCCGGAGATGTTCAACTTCATGGATACACTGATGTTGACTAGGCAAGAAATGTTATTGACAGAAAGAATACATTTGGATGTTGCTTTAGCCTTGGATCTGCCATGATATCCTGGATGAGCAGGAAACAAAAGTTTGTAGCATTGAGCACCGCCAAAGCAGAATACATTGCCACTAGCATGGATAGATGTGAAGCAGTTTGGTTGAGCAAGCTCTTTGGAGAGCTATTTGAGCAGGTCCTAGACACTACAGTGATATATTGCAACAACAAGAGTGGGATCCATTTGGAAAGAATCCTGTGTTTCATGACAAGTCCAAGCACATTGAGATTCGATATCACTTTATTCGAGACATGACTCAAAGAGGAGTTGTTAGACTCCATCACATTTTGACAGATGAGCAGATTGCAGATATTCTCACCAAGGCATTACCGAAAGGAAAGGTCTTGGTCTTCAGAGAAAAGCTTGGACTAATTGATGTTGTAATATTCCTAATTAGCCATGGCTAATCGGAATATTCGATTTTGCTCAATTTTTGCCTTCTATAGTTATTTGTAAATAAAAAGCTGAGGAAAAGGGGACATAACTCACTTTTAGAATAAAAGTCACTCCTAGTAGCACAACATTGTGACTTAAAGGGGAGCGAAGGGGGCCAAAGGACCACGCAGACACTTGGAGGAACTACGCAGATGGGAAAAGGAACACGTGGCAAGAGGAGAATACGTTGGAGGAGGTGAGCCTTGGGATTGAGAGAGGCCAATGCTATAAAGGAGAGAGGAGCCTCTTCATTTTGGCATTCAGTTATAAGCATTTGAGCTAGTCACTTCGACTTGGAGCACGCTAGTTGTTTAGCCTGTCTGCAGCACTGTTTAGTGCACTGAGTGTCTCCATTCGGAGATCTCACCCTTAGCCCCGAGGGACTTCGAGTACCTACTCAGGCAAGGTAATTTCAACAATCTTTTTGCAGTAGTTTTGATCTTTGGCATTGAGGTGGAGCTAAGCATTAGAGGACTGCGCAGTCTTGAGAGAGAGGGACGCAGTTCTTCTGGGGGCAGTTCTAGATTGGGTGTTTGTGTAAGAGTTGAGTTGGGAGATTGAGCAAGAGATCAAATCTTGCATATTGGAGGGATTTGGCAGAGTTTCAGGCAGTATTTTGGAGGATTCTACTCAGTGACAGCGCAGAGCCTTGAGATATTGCGTGATTCCCAAAGGGGCGATTTTCGGGGGTCGGCCATTTCAGAAAAGCTTTCTGGGTCAATGTTGCACGAAGCGGGAGAGAAGCGGAAGCGCGGAGCGCGGAAGCGTCATTTTCCAAAAATCTAGGAGGTGAAGCGTCCGCGGAAGCGTCTGCTATATATATATATATATATATATATTTTATATTTTTTTGTACTCAAAACAAACATCCCAAATACCAAATTAATTGTAGAAGACATGAAAACATGCATATTTTGCATAAATCAAGATAGATATGGCATCCATGATTCCATTGTAGTTACTAGTATGTACAACAATCATCTATATTCTAGCTATTACAAACATACATCAAATTTTTAAGCATATTATAAAACATAAAACATTTAAGCATATTATAAAACAGAAAACATAGAGCATATTATGATTTATCTAGCAAGTGA
>APFE030254769.1:131151-150370 GCA_000404065.3 Pinus taeda
TTAGTTAGCTTATTTTTTTAAAAAAATTAAAAAAAAATTAAGTCCGCGCGGGTTGCGCCTGGGTGGCGTTCGGGTGGCGCCTGGGTGGCGTGCGGGTGGCGTGCGCTTCCGGGCAGGTTGCGTGGCGCCACCCCATGCCCGAAGCGCCGGAGGAATCGCGCTTCCGGGCCAACGCAACCCCATATGGCAGGAATCGCCGAAATTTTCCGGAATCACGCCACCTTTTTTTGGAATCGCGCTTCGCCCAACGATTCGTGGACGCTTCGCTTCGAAGCGCGCTTCGGGCTTAGGATCCGGGGGGGGGGCGATTCCTGCAACTATGTTCTGGGTTTTTCTGGGTTTTCTGAGTAGAGGTTGATTCCAGAGTTTCAGCATTTTCTGAGGAGGGGAACAGCCCCAAATCCTCATTTGATTTCCAGCAGCACGGCAGTTTCCCAGCAGTATCCATGCAGTTCAGAGTGAAGCCATTCCTTTGCTATTTTGAGTGTATTTCTTCACTTGCTTGGTGCAAGTCGAGGTGCCATCTTTTTGATCACCTCCTGTACTCATTACATTGCTCAGTATAATAAAATGGCTTAGCATTTCTCTCTACATTTCTCGAGTCTCTACTTATATTTCATGTTTACATTATTATATGTTGCACCACTGTTATTTTTATCATTTTGAGCTTCCCGGTTATTATATCATTTGTGCGTATTTGGTTGGAGTTTACTGGAGTTTTGGGGAATATCTCTGAAACGAGATATTACAGATGTGGCCCCTCCGGATAAGGGGCAACGCTGATCGAGGACACTGAGCCAACTCTTCCCACCCTGTTTTTCCTAGAGTGAGGAATTGAGATAGAGGGCTCTTGGGGTTGAGGGATCTTTGGACAATATGGTACTCCCCTATCTGTTACCCATAGGATTGCAGATGTTGCTCCCCTATATTCATAGGGTCGGAGATGTTGCTCACCTATCCGGTCTATGCAGAGTATACCCTAGTTGGCACCATACCCTCAAGCAAGGCTTGTTGGGAATACCACTCCTTATTTGGCCAACGGGTTGAGAGTGTACTTGGGGTGTACAACCCAAGTTGATTATGATGCAAGTGTTCTACCACATGACTATTGAGGGTCATTTGATGGGAAGATTAGTAAGCAATAGGATTGGGTTGAGACTTGCTCCCCTTTTGAGATTTTGGGTTGAGAATGAGCTCCCCGATGAGATTTCAAGGTCAAAGATGTGCTCCCTTGTATGAATAAGTTATCCTATTGCTCGTTATGGGTGGAAGTTATTGCTCCCTGATTCTTCTTCTTTTAGATCCAAGAAAGTTTCAGCAGATAGAGTTGAGCAGAGACAGTGAAAGCATGGCGACAACATGACAAGATGACATGATGATCAACAAACAGATATTAGCAGGTGGAATTCTTCCTAGTTGAGAGGCAGTGTTAATTTTTGCAACTAGGATAAAATTCCACCTTGGACAACTCAGATGACCGAGATGATGATTCCATTAAATTCCTCTTTTCAAGAGGACCAAAATCGACCTAAAGATCACCCCATTTGGACAAGCGAAAGTTTATTTTTGAATTATTTTATTCATTCATGTATAATGGAATGGGTCAACCTAAGCACATGTGAAATTGGTTAGATCATCCTCAACACCAAGTGGACCCTCATGAAAGCCTATAATTAGAAGTGAACTCAAACTCATTTCTACATATTGATCAAGCCATCCTCTACTCTTCTCTTTTGTCTTGCTTTGCACAGGTCTGACGGAAGAAGTTCGCGGCGCGCGCAAAGGACTGAAATCTCAGGGGGTGAAGTTCGCACGCATCTAGGGTTTCTATCCTTTTTTTTGTCCCCAGACCAGTGTTGCAGGAACCACCCCCCCCCCCCCCCCCCCCGCTCCCAAGGATTCAAAGGGATCTGTGTTCTGTACAAATCCGCCACCAATCCTTCGGCGGAACCGCGGATTGGAAAATCAGATCCGTGGATCGTCTTTTTTTTTGCGGTCCCTGCAAAAATGGATTCGTGGGGCCCTGATCCACGGTTCCTATTTCCCGATCCGCGGATCGCGAGCGGATCCGAGAGAAGGCGGACGGTTCTGCAGAGCTTTTTCTATTTTTGGAAATTTCGAACTGTTATGTGAAGAACTACACTTTCCGAATACTCCCAAGGTGCTCCCTAATGGTAATGTTAAATTCTTAAAGTAAAACTGACATTCTCCTTTATCTTTCATTTCCATCATTTTACTTAAATTTTTAACATTACCATGAAATGACTCAGGATGTTTGCACCGGTTTTCCCGCATTTGGTTTTTCCAGGGACGTTTGTCCAAACATAACAGTGTCCCTTGTGTATTGGTCTCATTCTATTTTTAGTTCATCATTTGTATGTATGTGCAGTGTGCAATAGTGTTATCATCACTGTTTAAATAATTAAATAACTTGTTGAATGTAAAAACAAGTAGGAGATGATAAACCAGTGATTGCAGTAGGATTTCTGATGTGTAGATTCAGAAATTTTCACATATTATACTTCAAGGAGGCAACCTTAGCTATGACATCAAATCCCATTTTATTGAGAAAACTAGAAGAGAACAGATAAACTGTATTGTATTATGAAGACTCAAATAAAAGAAAAGCATCTCCTTCAGAGATTGTTTTAGTGCTTCAAAAAGCATTTCCCTGTTGCTGACGTTTGATTTTAGCTGGCAGTATATCCTAAGCAGAAACACAATGAACTCGTGCAGTGTCAATGGGACTTTTAAGAAAGGAGCTGTTCTGATTCTCAAATGCCAAAGTACTCTACTTTCAGATTAGTTAGGCTTATTATATCTTCACATATCCTGCTTGAATGGACATGACATTGTTTATATAATGCATTATAGTTGTAACATTGGAGGAAAAATAAAGTCAATGGCAATAAAGCTTCAAGTAATACCAAGTAAAAAAAATTATGATAGTTACCAAGTTTAGGACTTTCTCATAACCTAATTAAAAGCTTGCAACTACATTTAGTACTTTATAGTTTCATGGGTAAAAAGCATCATCAAAAAGCCCACAGGGGGGAGCTCAATTGGCAATTGCCACGTTATGAAGTATTATGTAAACCATGAGATTCAAGGTTCAAATCCCCCCTAGTCAAACCAAGAAAAAAGAGCATCATCAAAGAGCAAAAGCAGACTCACTGTTCCTTCCAGCATTTTTAGCAATGCTTGCTGAACACCCTCTCCAGACACGTCCCTACTTGTATTCAAGCTTTCAGCCTGCAAATCCACGATATGATTGACTCTGGTTAAAATTTGACACTTGCCATTAAGAAAAAAATGACCGAAATGTTTTTATAGTTCAATTCCATTTTGACAAGAGCAAAGAGTAACAATAAGTTACCTTCTTTGTGATTTTATCAACTTCATCAATATAAACAATTCCTTTTTGAGCCGCTGCAACATCGAACTCAGCTGCCTGTACCAACTCAGTCAGATAACTATAATCAATATCCACATTTTACATTAAAAGAAAGTCTGTGAATTTACTGCTAGGACATTTAGCTTAGAGCAATCAATCATTTCAAGATGAGAGGGGAGGGGATTACTAAAATAACATATTTTTCATCACTTGCATTGTTGATAACCAACCACACAGGATCCAAGAATGCCCAAGCAAGCAAGTTCACGTGCATATATTCTGAAAAACATCCGTTACTGGATCATTTTATAAGCTTCATAACAAATATTATGAAAGTGTAGATTTCCTTGGGAATTAAAAAAAATAATCCTTGGATTCATGACCACAGCATTTAACGAAAGGAAAGTTGGAAACTGATCAGCTTGAACCCACAGGATGTCTAACACGTAGGAAATGCATAACTTACTTCAAGCATGTATAAAAGCAGCACCTACAAAATGAATGCTGATAGCGAGTCCAGGAACATTGAGCTTATGATTATCAACTCACATTATCCTTTGAATAAATACTTCAGACCAAGAAAGTGTGAAAATTGTTATGGCTACTGATTGATAGTGATGATCAAACACCATGAACAAAGACTTCACGCAAAATATCAGAAAGGAAGCTCCAATATCCAAATTTCCTCCATAAAGTAGTGAATAAATAGAACAGCCAAAACCAAACAGTTCAAAACAAGAACAAGAAACACAGGGAATGGAACACAAAACATGAGGTGACCAGCTTCCAATTTTTGAATAACATTTTCTAAATGCCCATCATTATTTTTGACATTTTTCAATTTTTCCATGGCTATAATGTATGAAGCATGTATGAAAGTATTACTCATGAACAGGTGGTCATGGGAAGGGTCGACCATGTCCACAACTTTAAAAGACACTTTCAGTAAAAGCAATTTACACTCCATGTCTTTCTTCTTAAATACATGATGATAATTGGTCAATTACAATCTCCAATTCCTTAAGGTTAAAATCCAATAATAAGCAATCTCATCAACATGTGCGATGTCATGGTACAGGAGTGAATGTGTTCATGTTAAAGTTTTGAAGATAATAAATGGAGTACGTGACTAATATTTGTGTTATCCAGACACTAGGGAATATTCAAGTCCAAAAGAACTATAAAATTTGTCGATCATTCTCCTTGATATCCATGAGTATATTATTAAGACATGATAATCTGCAGTTGAATGGTGCAAATGAGCCTTCCAACCAGGCAGTCTAACAAAGATTATCTGAAGAATTACACCCGATTTTGGAATTATCTGATTTGCAAAAAATGAACTTCAATCAATGAAGATATCCCTACAGCACCACCTCATGAAGTGTAAGAAGTTTTGATAATCACCACAGAAAACTTCACTTTTGTTGATCCATTTTTCTTGATCTATCTTGAGAAAAGGCCAAAGATTTTCCAGTATGTTGTGTGTTCATAACACCAATTGAGGTAGACGTAAATGCCGATAAAGAGGTAGACAGTGTGCAAAAGAAAGCATGATGACATTATTATGTGACGAGCTACCAATACAAGCATGCATAGATCTCCAAGGAGATAATCTTAAAAAGGAGTGTGTGTGATTTTCTCCGAAGCAATATCAATATAATCTGGAGATAAGTATCCTATCCCTCGGATAATTTTTTTAGATATCTGTGAAAATATATTTGCATTGAATTTTCCTTTGCTCCAACACTAGGAATTTTGTATTCTCATAGAATAAAGTAGTATCACAATTGTGAGAAAGATAGCTATTTAATTCGAATGATTATTAAATTTAATGAAATTCTCAATGTGACAATATTATTTTGATGAATCATTGAAGTTGATACATGGAGCAAAGATGGAGGACTAAAGAGTCCCAAAATCATTAAAATTTCATCACTTTACCCATATTCCTCAAATTAAAACATGTATAAAAATAGGGCCTACGAGGTGAATGCTGATAGAGATTCCAGGAACATTGAGGCTATGATTACCAACTGGCATTATCATTTAACTAAACACTTCGGACAAACAAAGTGTGAAAATGCTATGTTTATGCATTGCTAGCGTTGATCAAATACCATGAACAAGGACTTCAAGCGAAACATCAAAAAGGAAGCTCCAATATCCAAATTTCACGAGTTATAAATTTTGATAGTCACCACAGAAAACTTGGCTTATGTTGATCGATTTTTCTTGACCTTTTTTTTTTCAGAAGAGTCGATTTTTCTTGATCTATCTTGAGAAATGGCCATGTTGGAAAGGTCAACGATTTTCCAGTAAGTTGTGTTCGTAACACCAATTGAGGTAGATATAGATGCCGAAGAGGTAGAGAGTGTGCAAAAGAAAGCATGATGACATTATTATATGACAAGCTACTAATAAAAGCATGTGTATCTCCAAGGACGGAGATAATCTAACAAAGGGGTGCATGTGACATTCCCTGAAACAACATCACTGTAATCTACAGATAAGTATCCTATCCATCAAATAATTTTTTTGGATATGTGTGAAAATATATTTACATCAAATTTGTCTTTGCTCCAACAACAGGAATTTTATATTCTCATCCAATAAAATAGTATCATGATTATGCAAAAGATGGATAGTTAATTCGAATGAAAATTAAATTTAATGAAATTCTCAACGTGACATTATTATTTTGATGAATCGTTGAAGCTTGATACATGGAGCAACGATGCAGGACAAAAGAGTTCCATAATCATGTTGTAGTATTGTACTTAATACTAATGGACAAGTGCCAACGATGCACTAGTCAAGACCAGATAGATTGTGGATTGCACCAAGTAGTCAAGGTCCAGACCAGGGTATTGACAGTGGTAACGTGGTTTACATGAATATCTATTGAATGTTACCATTGTTGACTAGTGAGGATCATGCTGGATACTGGAACATGAATATTGAAATGGAAGGATCTGGAATATTCTAGATATTAATATAACTATAACTCGGTCCTTGTGACATTGAGAAATGAGAAATGCAAGGCTTCACGTGGAGCAATATTGGGTATCCAGATGACATCCAACTAGGGGCACAATGTACACCTTAGGCGTGCCTGGAGATGTCCTATGGTATTCCATTGTGAGATCAACTCTCCATCCTACTTGGACAATTGCTATACATCCAATAAAAATTTTAATCATCCTGGCACATTTGTCAGTTTAATTTTTTTTATCCTACGAAACATTCAAAAAAATATTATAAATTACGTTCGAATGTATTTCTCATTGACAACTTGAACTATTGTATGGATTTGAACTTCTACATTCTATCTATGTAGAATAGCTGGGACCAAAAGTAGACACCTTCACAAGTGATATAAAATATTGTTTTGAAAGTGAAAAAGTTAAAATTAGCATGAATGTGATAGGGAAGAGGACAGATTAGATACCCATGTGGAAAAAGAGACGTGGTGAGGGACATGATGTTGAAAAATGCAACTAGTATTGGTCTTCATAATTGTACTTGAATGTATTTGTAAAAAAGAAAGAAAAGAAAAATTATTTATAAGCATGGGTTTCATGATTTGTTTATTTTATTTCTAGGTCAAAGCACCTATTGAGTGCTTCTAGGGTTTGTGTCAAGAGTCATAGTCGTTGTCATTATTATCGAGACCCTTCTTGGGCTTTATATGTCGGGAAAGAAATTGTTTTTGAGTCAAAATTGTATTTTATGCCTCCACCAAGTTGGCCTGCCCTCCAGTCAAGTCGGCCTCATTAGGAGAATTCGACCTCACAGAATGACTATAAAAGCAGCGCTACTCAACCTCATTTGGAGATAAAAGCAAGCAAGTTCGATCTACAATTGTAGGAGGAAGAAAAAAAATTGAAATACCTAGAAAAGGAGGAGATAACCCTAGCAAAGAAGGAGGCATTTGTCAAGCAAAAGGAAGCAGAAATTCTTTCTTTTCTGCCACATGTGCGAGTTTCTGAGTTGCTGCAGGAGGGACGAAATTTCAGAACTGCAATAGGGCCGAAAAATTGAAGTAGGAGGACCGAAATATGGGTTTGTTGTAAGATTGAAGCAGTTTGACTAAGGCTGACTATTGAAGTTTGTCTATTCATCTTGGGAGGCTGACTTGGGGGAGTGAGAAAGGTATCTTGGCCTGGTCAAAGGTCTTGGTTATCTCATTTGATTTGGTTCTAAAAGAAGAGAAGAGAAGTTTTTGGGTTTTCCCCTAGAAAAGAAGTTTTATCTCTGGCTGAGAGCCTACATCCTGTGTCTCTATCGCATTGATCTTCATGTATTTATGTTTTTGGTAGTTGCTTGATGATAAGAAGATAATAAGAATTTGAAGATAATCACAAGTAACTATCAAGATAAGAAAATCTTTCTGCCTTTTTGATTTTCTAACACATGTCTATGACATCAATGGGCATCCAATTAGGGGCATGTTGCTTCAAAATCTAACAAGCCTTGTGAGGGGCCTGTTACCCAACAAAATGGATAATCCTATAGGAGAAAAAAAATTCTCCTAGCTTGGACAGTCAGCCAACCAGATACCTTACACATTTGCTCATTGATGATATGCCAATTTCCTCCACCATTTGCACCAGTCATGCACCTTATTACTCTTCTTTTAGTAGAGGTACTCTAGAAATTTTTGGCCACGCCATATAAGCCTAAAGGATCTACCTTATAGCCATGTAAAGCCATGTGGGTTTGTGTTATTTTGTGAAACTGACTCTTAGATCCTCGTTGATGTGGATGGCCATTGCTACTCCTAGTGTTGTCTATTTCATGATGTCTTTTTGTTGAATTTTGTAACTATGGCCGGTCTTCATAATGTAAATTCTTATCATTTATATATATTTATTTTATTTTCAAGCTTTTTTTTCATGCTCAATTCAAAAGAAGAAAATTTGAATTTTAAGATAGAATTTTTGGCTCCAAAAGAGCCAAGTCAGCCCCCTCCTAGTCAAGTCGACTCAACCTAGGAAGGCACCCATTCAGCAAGGAAGAAACCTATATATTGGCATTTGTCCTCCACCAATTGGCAAGCAATTCGCCCTCCTCCTATGAAAGAATTCAGGTTGATGAAAATTCCTTGAATGCAATTAATTGGAAATTATTCTCCTAACTGAAAGCAGTTTATTTGTCTTCTGGTAATTATTAACAGCAAATAGCAAATAATTCACTATTGCATTCTTCGCATTAAAAATGTTGCGGAAATATAAAATACGGAACTAAGAAATAGATGCACACACACAAAATTAACACACTTATTTTTGGACAACTATCCCTTGAAAAACCCCCGAAGGGAAAACCAGTGCAACAAATAAGGGTTTTATTATTATGTGGCAACTTGAAAGTACAATCAATTGGATGCCTTTTACTAGCAATCCTCTAGCAAATACTGATCACAACTAGCAAAATAAACTAGAGATCCAAGATCTCCCTTTGCAACTCAATCTAGCCTTGTCCCGGCAACTCACACTCTCCCAGGCTATTTGCACTACCTCTAGGAAATGCACGTTCTTGCTCAAGATGAATTCGTACAGCCCTAAATTTGCCTCCAGGTGAGATGTCTAAGCTCCCTCTACCTCTCGAACTAACTCAATCTGCCTATGGGGACCCTGATCCGAAAACGGGCAACCAAAACAAGTATCTTCCAGCAACTCACATTTGGGTTTTGGCTATTCACACTGCGTTGTATGACCTCCTCTTTCCTACCTCCCAGACACTAGAAATATTGTGGAATTCTTCCTCCCAAACCTCTGTTGCTCCCTCGCTCTATGATGCTTCCCTAGCTTCAATTGTTCCCTACTAAATACCTACAACTGTTGATTTCTGGTAGCATTGGATGTGCTCTAAGTCTCAAAATTTGCAAGGAGGCTTAGACACATGCATTCTCCAATACCCAGAAATCATTTTGGGAAATTCCACCCGGAGACAATTTTATTAAAATAATTGATTATTTTTAATGGGACCCTAAGTCTAAACTTAGGAAATTAAAATAATCAATGGGTATTAATCTAAACTATGGGTGTAACTTCTAGAAGAAGATGAGGATCAAGCCAAAATGATCTAAGCCATTGATTAGAAGTGAATTTGGGTCATTGGTTGTCCAACAGAAAGATATAAGAAGAGGCTTGAGGAGCACTTGGAGAACACATCGAGTGAAGATCAGAAGATCGAATTTCTGAAGCAGAGCAGCTACCGAAGAGAATTTCAAAGTGATCTTTTGCAGTGAGGGGCAGGGATAGTATCTGAAGAGAAATTTTCCTAGTTGGAGTACAAGGCAAAGAAGGCAGAACAAAGTCCAGAGAGGCTGACGCTGGCCCACACAGGACCTGAAGGGAGATCGAATTCCTGTTGAGGAAATCGAGTTTTAGAAGTTGAGAGCCAGGGTGTGAGATCGGGAGGCTGAAAGTCAAATTTTCCAGCCAACAAAGGGTCAGAAGGAGGAGCAGCGCAATCCCTAGCACAGGTGATGTAGAGACTACATGGGGTTGACGCAATTCTGCGCAGAAGGGACGCAGAGGCTCAACGCAATTTTGCGCCAAAGGGACGCAGAGGCTCATTCCCAGTGAAATCATAGTCCGATCTTTGAGTGACAGCATGAGATCATCTCACTATTCGTTTTGTCTAGTTTCTCTTTGTATTGGATTGCCAGTTAGGCATCCAACGAATTGTACCCAGAATTACCACTACATATTAATAAAACCCTCAGCTACTGCACCAGTTTTCCCACACATAATTTTTCCGGGGACATTTGTCCAGATTCAACTGTGTAGATGTGTCGTGTATTTCTTTCTTTCTCAGTTTCTTGTTTCCACATTTTATTTAAATGGTGAAGGTTGTAGTGTATTAGTTTCGATAATTGTTGTAGGAAGCAGCAAATAATTTGTTCAGTAATTAACAAATAGGAGAAACCCTCAGTAGCTGCAATCGGAATTTGGGCATCCAAATTTTCACTACGTATCAGAGCAGCCGGTGGAATAAGAGAGCAGTGTTGGAAGAGCCCAGCGCTGAAGGAGGAAGGGAGTTCAAAATTCCTGCACAAGTAGCAATTCGAATCCCCAGAGGGATTGCGCAGTTCAGGCCAGGTGGGCTAGACTTTCGTGGTAAATCTCTCTCTGAGTGAGTCGGCAAAGAGATAGGATTTCCAGATCGAAATCTATCAATGGTAGAGGGAGCAGCGCAGCAAAAGCCTCAGTGAAAAGGGGTTCCTGGTGTGACGCAGTGTTCTGCAGGCAGTTGCTAGGCAGAAAGACATCAGAAGGAAGAAGAGACACTTGAGGGAATTTCTTCCTCAAAGAATTCCTAGCCAAGGAATTAGAATTCTCATTTGCTAAGCAGCAGCAGGAAAGAGGAGGTCATTTGACATTTTGATAGGCAGAGATGGCAGCCAGTGGGCAGAGAGATCAGGATAGGTTGCATGGGGCATCCAACTATGTGATCCGGAAGGCAAGGATGTCGTGCCTTCTAGATGATCATTTTCTCAAAGTCTATGTCGACAGCGTGGTAGCTAAGCCCGCAGATCTAGACCCGCTCAAGAAGTACAGGGGAGAAATGGCGAAGACAAAGAGAATGATCCTAGACGAAGTAAAGAATAATATAGTCTATCACATCGTTGGCAAAAACACTGCCAAGGAGATGTGGGATGCATTGTCGATGTTGTATCAAGGATATTCCGAGTAGTGGAAGATGTACTTGGAGCAGAAGATGAGATCTTTGCAGATGCACAAGGGGGAACACATTGATCTGTTCCTCTCTAAGCTTTAAGAGACTCGAGATGAGATGGCAGCTGTGAGGTCAACACCTCAAGGTTCTGAGATGGTAAGGCTGGCCCTAAATTCAATATCCAAGTGGCAAGTCTTTGTCCAGAGCATCCTGGGCAAGGCAACTTTGCCAAACTGGGATGAAATGTGGGCAGCTCTTAAGCAAGAGGAGTTGAGGAGGGACTTGGTCAAGTGTAAACTTGATGGAAGCAACAGCAGTGGGTCGAAGTCCAAGGAGGAGGAAGAAAATGCAGCCCTCATATCCAAGGGGTAGCAGGAGCAACAAAAGAAGAAGAAAGATGTTTCAAAGATCAAATGCTTCAGGTGTGGTGAATTTGATCATTGCGCAACACCATGTCCTCTCAAGGAGAAGGACAAAAATGAGAAGCATGATCCGAAGGTTGCAGCTGCAAAAATCAAGGAGTTCGCCATGACAGCCCGGGGAGCTCTAAGAGGGAGGTGGGGTGTTTTAGAGTTGTAGTTCAAAAGGACTACAGAGGGGCAGGATCCTTAAGGAGTCCACCTCTCGGATCAACTCCTTGCTACGGGAGCCTAGATCAAAAGTAGCAGGATGGACCAGTGTCAGTTGGTGCAGAGGAGTGTCAGAGTGGCAGTTGTAGTGGCCAGGAGCGCCAGAGACTGAGCAGGGCAAAGCAAAGTTGCCAGTTGTGCAGGTGGCACAAAGCAGAGGTCAGCAGCAGAGCAGAGGCTTCAAAGGGTCAGCGTAGAGACTAGCAGCAGCCAGAACTCCAGCAACAAGATGCATCATGTTGAACACCAGTTCAGTAATTTTGGATGCTTTTCCGTTGCTGATGCATTAGCAGCAACAGTTGGAAAAGGTTGCAGTGAAAATGCAGTATTGCCAATGGCAGTGCCTGTACCAGCACAGATGCAGAATTTGAGAGGGAGTTGCATTATGGATGCAGTGTTGGCAATGGCAGTGTCAATAGTAGTACAGATGCAGCATTTGCGCAGTAGTTGGTGGGCAGCGATGTCAAACATCAGCAGCGCAGAGGGAGATGTTACAGAACAGGGTGATGCTTCAACAGGTTGCATTGTTAGAGCACATTCCTCACTAAGAAGGAGTGTTGATTTCTGATAACATCAGATGTGCTATAAATCTCAAAATTTGCAGGGAGGCTTAGACCCCGAAAATCGTTTTGGGAAATTCCACCTGGAGACAGTTTTATTAAAAAAATTAATTATTTTTAATGGGACCCTAAGTCTAAACTTAGGAAATTAAAATAATTAATGGGTATTAATCTAAACTGTGGGTGCAACTTCTAGAAGAAGATGAGGATCAAGCCAAAACGATCTAAGCCATTGATTAGAAGTTAATCTAGGTCGTTGCTTGTCTAGCAAAAAGATAAGAAGAGGCTTGAGGAGCACCTGGAGAACACATCGAGTGAAGATCAGAAGATCGAATTTTTGAAGCAGAGCAGCTACCAGAGATAATTTAGAAGTGATCGTTTGCAATTAGGGGCAGGGATAGTATTCGAAGGGAAATTTTCCTAGTCGGACAATACAAGGCAGAAAGGGTAGAACAAAGTCCAGTGAGGTTGATGCTAGCCCACGCAGCGCTGACGCAATGGCAACACAAAGCCTAAAGGGAGATCGAATTCCTACTGAGGAAATTGAGTTTCAGAAGCTGGGAGCCGGGGTGTGTTACCGAGAGGCTAAATGTCGAAGTTTCCAACCAGCAGAGGGTCGGAAGGAGGAGCAATGCAGTCCCCAACAGAGGCAACATAGAGACTCCGTGGGGTTGACGCAGTTCTGCGCAGAGGCTGACGCAGAAGGGACGCAGTTCTGTGCAGAGGCTGATGCAGAAGGCACGCAGAGGCCCATTCCCAGCGAGATCAGAGTCGAATCTTCCAATGACAGGTTGAGATCATCTCACTATTCGTTTTGTCCAATTTCTCTCTATATCCGATTGTCAATTGGGCATCCAACGAATTATACTCATAATTACTACTGCATAATGATAATAATAAAACCCTCAGCTGTTGCAGCAGTTTTCCCACACTGGGTTTTTCCGGGGACATTTGTCCAAAAACAACTTTGTAGATGTGTTGTGTATTTCTTTCTTGCTCAGTTTCTTGTTTTTGCATTTTATTTAAATGGTGAAGGTTGCAGTATATTAGTTTCGATATTTGCTGTAGGAAGTAATAAAGAATTTGTTCAGTAATTAACAAATAGGAGAAACGTAATCAGTTGTTGCAATAGGAATTTGGGCATCCAAATGTTCACAACAACTAGGTAGTCAAACTACTCAAAATAATATTCGATGCCACTTCCCCAAGCCCTCAACTTGCTCTTATAATCTTTTGTTAGGCAACCAACGGCCAAGATCTAATCCCGATCAATGGCTTAGATCAATTTGACTCCATCAATTTTAATCTCTAGAGCAAAATCGAATTACCTTAATTAATTGACTTTAATTAACAAACTTCCCTAAGTTATCCTTAGGAAATAATTAAATTATTGGCTAATTAATTTAATTAAAGTGTTTCCCAAGCTTATCTTGTGAAACATTTTTTGGGTGTTGGAGATCTCGGGTTCCTTAGCTTCTTCAACATCATAGAGACTAGAACACCTATCCGTTGTTACCATAACCTAACAAATATGTCTGACGCAAGCAATCTAATGTCAAGAAGAAAATGAACCTAAGGCTAGTAGAGGTATCTTCTAAGGCAGATGTTTGTGCATAAATCTCTGTCATGAAGGGTCGAATCTCAGTGTGATAACTCCCTGTGGGAGGATAGAACTCCTAAGGTCAATGGCACTATGTGATACCAGCAAGAAAAGGCATTGTTGTGGAGCAAACTTGACTAGGAGGTGTTGAAAATTGGTAGCTTTAGTTGGTATTTTCATAATCAAAATTGAAGGAGAAATCATTTATATTCCAGTTGTCGAAGTCGGCCTCATTTGCACAAGTCGATCATGTTACCCACCACTAGTGGGTGAACCCTATAGGAGAATTTTTTTCCTAGATTTGTCTTCAGCCGACAGTCAGCAGCCCCTTGCGTCCCCCAGATAGCTCGATGTGCCACGATTCTCCACCACCTGAGCTAGCCATTATGTGCCCTCGCCCATCTATTATGATCGTATGTTTGAAGGTGGGCATCCCCACCCCAAAGGTACGGTTTTTCATTATGTAATTGGGTGTTTATGCTTGCTTTTCTTGGACATATTTGGACATGAATTAGTGGGGAAATTCGATGGAAAGAATGGGCTTGGTCAGTACTCTTGTTCCCTTGTCCCAACATGTTGGTTAATCTTGTATCATATTCCAGTGGGATCTCCTCTATTGGGTACTAGCTTTAGGAGTGGCACTACATGGGATACCTTGATTTTGGTTGTATGGTCCTCCCGCTTTCCGACACCATATATATCACTCCCCACTGCTCATTGTAACCCCTTTTCACACTTTTCCCATCCGAGTCGAAATTTGTCCATTGGGTCCACACGGAGTTAGCATAGCCCTCCCCCCTTGTCCACACTTTGGGTTGGGCCTAAAACGATGCCCCGAAGGTTGATGCAGCTAAAAAGAAAGTTAAAAGCATAATTTGGCCAGTTATAACAAGAAATGTACCATAAAATGCAAAAGATGGTCAGGACATAAAAATTTAACGCGTGGGAAAAAGCCAAACATGAGCTCTACCCCCTATCATTATGGCCATCGCCCTAGTTCCTAGGGACCCTATGTATGCCCCATGCATCATTAAGGAACCCATGATTGTCCCAACCCCTCGTGAGAGATGAATTTCCCAACCTTAAGGGGTTAATCATTGTTTTATTATACACATCATGCTCTCATTCCTTGGAGCCCCGAGTAGTTAAAAAAAATAAAAAAACCAATAAAAGGCATATGAAGAAAAGGTGGAAAAACAGAGGTCGGGGTAACTCAGGTACCATGATTTCTCCCTCCTACATCTATACACCGAAAGTGTGGGCTTCCCTCATTATCACTACCCTTGTACCATGGCATGTGGCTTGGAGCCTTCCCTATTACCCCACTCCATTCCACCATCATTTCACATGACACCTGTCATTTGACGAATGAACCATGGACTTGTTGCTCCCTTAAAGGTTGAATCCACCTAATAGCGTACTTTGCTAACCTCTCTTGCTAAGCACGGAAACACCTGTACCTTCTAAAGCCCATTTGGAAGGGCATGCCACTATGAAGTGTCCACTTTTCCCCTTGGTTTGCAAGCTTATTTACTCAATTGCACCATTGAATTGTTGTATTAGAAGGTGAGGAGACGCAATGGATCTTATACAGGATTGTAGGTGGGTCTCCATTTGCACTTGGTTTCCCTATACGGGGTCTAATCCCTCCAGAGGGTCATAATGGCACTTGTAGGGTGAGAGTTGAGAGCGATGGGCCTCCACCACAACAGAGCATTGATTGCCACGCCATGCTTCTTCAACACCACATATTTCTTGCTCATGCCCTAGCTATACAAAGGTGTTGATACACTTGGACGACGTTTCCCAGCCGACCACATACTTGCACCTAACACCTGGCCGCTGATCCAGAGCCCAAACGAGGTGTTGTCTCATCCGAAGAGAGACATGGGAGGGCTTGTGTCATAATTCTAGCCCTTATTGATGGAGCATTGACATGTTTCATCCAGTTGGAGATCCCTGGGACCACTCATTGCACCCCTCAGCCACTCAGGAGCACCACAAATGTTTTGCTTGGAAACCAAAAGGCCAACCACTTGGTCATCAATTTGAGAGCCCTCCTCTTCATCTTGGCACATGGAGGACTTATCTTGGCCTTCCGATGGCCTTTTTGCACCATTATTCTATCAATTTGGCCTCATTAGTGTGAAAATTTGAGAATCCCACCCGAATCTACTACTGTAGCAACTAATTAAACTTCTCCTATTTGTTAATTTCTAAAACAAATTATTTACTGCTTCCTACAGCAAATATTGAAGCTAACGCACTGCAGCCTACACCATTTAAATTATATGCCCAAAACAAGAACAGAACAATAGAGAAAGATACACACAAGTGACAGTGTTTTTTGGACAAATGTTCCCAGAAAAACCCAATGTGGGAAAACCGGTGCAGCAGATCTGAGGGTTTTTATGATTATGCAGAAGTATTTTGAATACAACTCTGGATGCCCTCCCGGCAATCCAGTTACAGAGGAAATCACTTCGCAAGAAAGACTGGTGAGATTACCTCACTCAACACTGTTGATCCTGGCTGATTCAGTAGTTGAACTGCAAGTTCCCTAACTACTTCTACGATGCCTCTACGTGGGCCCCACATAGGCATCTAAGTCAGTGCGTCAGCCCAACTAACAATCGATTTGCCTTCAGGAGCCTTTTCCAGTCGTCCCGGCTCACAAATGCCAACTCCATTAGCGAATTTGGACCTCTACACTAGAAACTGCTACACTACTCTGTGTGGGGCCTGCGTGAGCCCTTCCTAGCTCTACGTCACCCTCTCTGCCCTCTGCGCTGCCTCCTCTATGTGTCTTTCTACCTCTCTGCTGAGTATGCTTGGCTCTAGAGAAGATCCTCCAGCCAAAACTATCCGTGCCCCTCACTGCAAAAGCTCAATATCGAAATTCTCACGGTAGCTCCTCTACTCTACATCAAAAAATCGAACTTCTGAACTCTCTGTGTGTCCTTCCAAGTGACCCTCAAGCCTCCTTAAATAATCTCCCCGTTGAAATTCAACAGCCCAAATTAGAAGCTAATCAATGGCTAAGATCATTTATACTTGATCCTCGTCTTCTTCTAGAAGTTACACCCACAGCTTATATGAATACCCTTTAATTATTTTATTTTCTTAAGTTTAGGCTTAGGGTCCCTTAAAAAAAATTAATTATTTTAATAAAATTGTTTCTCAATGGAATTTCTCAAAACGTTTTCTGGGTTCTTTAGAACACATGTGCCTAAGCCTCCCGGGAAAATTTAAGACTTAAGGCACATCCGATGCTACCATAAATCAACACTCCCTCTTAGTGAAGAATGTGCTCTAGCAATGCACCCTGCTGGAGCATCACTCTATTCTATAACATCTCCCTCTTCGCTGCTGATGTCTAACATGTTCTCCATCAACTGCTGCACAAATGTTGCATTTGTACTGTTGTCGACCCTGCCACTGCCAACACCGCATCCGCACTGCAACTCCCTCGAAATTTTTGCATCTATGTTGCTATTGGCACTGCCACTTCACTGCAAATTGTTGTTGCTAATCTATCAGCAACGGAAAAATACCCCAAATTACTGAACTAACTGTGTTCAGTATGATACCATGTGAATGTTGGAACCTGAATGCTACTAGTTTATGCGCTAACCTTCTAAATCTATTGCGTTGTTGTTGACTTTTAATATGTGCCATTTGCATTGTTGCCAACTCTGCTCTGCATTGCTCAGTCTTTGGTGCTCGTAGCCATTGCAACTCTCTCTGACACTCCTCGGCACCATCTGACACTAGTCCATCCTTCTACTTCCAATCTAGGCTCCCATAGCAAGGAATTGATCCGAGAGGTGGGTTCGTCAAGGATCCTGCCCATCTATAGCTTCTTTCGAACTACAGCTCCAAATCAGCCCACCTCCCTCCTGGAGTTATCTTGGTAGTCACGGCGAACTCCTCCTCAATCTTCGCGGGCACAACCTTCAGATCGTGCTTCTCATCTTTGTCCTTCTTCCTGAGAGGACACTGTGTAGCGTAGTGACCCATCTCACCACACCTGAAGCAATTTATCTTCGAGACGTCCTTCTTACGTCTCCGCTGCTCCTGCTGTCCCTTCGATGCCAGGGCTGCATTATCCTCCTCCTTGCGCTTCGACCCACTGCTGCTGCTTCCATGAAGCTTACACTTGACCAAGTCTCTCCTCAACTCCTCTTGCTTGAGAGTTACCCACATCTCATCCCAATTCGGTAAAGTTGCCCTGCCCAAGATACTCTGGACAAAGACTTGCCACTCATTTGAGACTGAATTGAGGGCCAGTCTAACCAACTATGAGTCTTGACGTGTAGACCCCACAACAAATAACTCATCACAGGTCTCCTGAAGCTTTGTGAGGAATGGATCCACACACTCCCCTTTTTGCATCTGAATAGATCTCAACTTCTGCTCCAAGTACATCTTTCGCTGCTCGGAAGATCCCTGATATAGCGTAGACAACGCATCCCACATCTCCTTAGCAGTCCCTTTGCTAGCGATGTGAGAAACAACATGATCCTCCACTCCATCGAGGATCATTCTGTTTGCCTTTGCCATTTCAGCTCGATACTTCTTCAACGGATTTGCATCTGCAGGCACAACCACCACGTTGTCGACATATGTCTTGAGGGCATGCTCATCTAGAAGGAATGACATTCTAGCCTTCCAAATGACATAGTTGGATTCTCTGTCCAACCTATCATGATCCCTCAATCCATTGGTTGCCATCTCTGCCACAAATGTTGAAAATATCCTCTCTGGTTCTTACAGCTGCTGCTCAGCCAATAAGAAAACGGACTTCTTAGAGGGAAGTCTTACTGAGGAAGAAATTCCCTCAACCGTGCTTCTTCCTTCTCTTTTGACATCTTTCTGCCCACCAAAACGACCTGCAAAAAGAACAGCGTCCCACCAGCTTCTCCTCACGTTGAGGCTTCAGCGGTGCTTCCTCTGCCCCGGCAAACTTTCAAACTGAAAGTCCTTCCTCTCTGTCGACTCACTAAAAGAGAGACTGCCTCGAAATTCTGCCCTCCAGCTAGGACTGCGCAAACCCTCTAGGGTTTTGAACTGATGCCTCCTGCAGCTATTTCAGTCACCCTCTTATGCTCAGCACTGGGTTCTCTGGCATTGTTCTTCTTGCTTCACCTGCACTAGCTCTAATACCATGTGAAAATTCGAGAATCCCACCCGAATCTACTACGGGGATTTGGGATTCGTAGGATTCGGGATTCGTGGTGTCGGATTCAGACACGTTGACCCCCCAAAACAGGACACATAGGATTCGTTATATATTATTTTATTAAAATATATATATATATATTAAAAATTAGATATTTCTTACACAAAT
>APFE030254769.1:151116-184423 GCA_000404065.3 Pinus taeda
CATAGCATGTCAAGTCAAGATTTTGTTTGAGTGATGCATACATTTTTAGGAGGGTCATGATAGAGGAGTTCAACAACCAATGTCACTAACATCGAGGTACATAGAGGGATTGTTGCTCTTGATTAAATACGAGTTCCATAACCTAATACATGACAAAATTCAATGGAAACATTGCAATCCCCCAATCCTGAAATCCTGAAAAACTGATAATTCTGCTGGATTTTGAATGAAATCTAAAATTCTACTTTCTCCATATGAAATCCAATGAGGCCGGAACCACTCTCAAATATCCTGAGTCATTTCATGGTAATGTTAACATTACCATGAATAGCATATCAATACTAGGGCCTAGACTTGATCATGAAGCTGCCAAAACACTTGCCAAATGAAAATATACGTGGCTGTAATGACCAAATGCGGCCTTTTCATACCCGCACAGGTCACTTTTTGAGCCTAGCGAGTGCTGGAAAACAGGACACGATTCCCAAAATCATGACACGCTGAGAAAATCGTGACATGCAGTCGGATTCGACGTGTCAAAAAAGGACACGACGTGTCATGGGTTTTGGACACAAATCTGGAGAGAATCACGTCGGACACGATGGATTCGGGATTCGTGGGGCCTATAGGACGAATCTGGTTACATAGACAGCAACTAATTAAACTTCTCTTATTTGTTAATTTCTGAAACAAATTATTTACTGCTTCCTACATCAAATATTGAAGCTAACACACTGCAACCTACATCATTTAAATTATATGCCCAAAACAAGAACAGAACAATAGAGAAAGATACACACAAGTGACACGCTACTTTTTGGACAAATGTCCCCTGAAAAACCCAATGCGAGAAAACCGGTGCAGCAGATCTGAGGGTTTTCATTATTATGCAGAAGTACTCTGAATACAACTCTGGATGCCCTCCCACCAATCCAGTTACAGAGAAAATCACTTGGCAAAAAAGACTAGTCAGATTACCTCACGCAACATTGTTGAACCCCGCTGATCTAGCAGCTGAACTGCGAGTTCCCTGGCTACTTCTGCGTTGCCCCTACGTGGGCCTTGTGTCAGCCCAATTATGAATCGATCTGTCTTCAAGAGCCTTTTCTAGCCCTCCCAGCTCACAAACATCAGCTCCTTCAACAAGTTTGGACCTCTGCACTGGAAGTTGTTGCGTTGTCTACGTGGGACCTACGTCAGCCCTTCCTGCTCTGCGTTGTTGACTTTTGGTAGCATCGATGTGCTCTAAGTCTTAAATTTTGCAGAGAGGCTTGGGCACATCTATTCCAAAGAACCCAGAAAGCGTTTTGGGAAATTCCACCCTGAAATAGTTTTATTAAAATAATTAATTATTTTTATAAATACCTTAAGTCTAAACTTAGGAAAATAAAATAATTAAAGGGTATTTATGTAAACAGTGGGTGTAAAGGGTATTAATGTAACTTCTAGAAAAAGACGAGGATCAAGTAGAAATGATCTTAGCCATTGATTAGCTTTTAATCTAGGTCGTTAAATGTCAACAAAGAGATTATTTAAGGAGGCTTGAGGGTCACTTGGAAGGACACACAGAGAGTTCAGAAGTTCGATTTTCTGAAGTAGAGCAGCTGCCAGGAGATTTTCGATAGTGAGTTGTTGCAGTGAGGGGCAGGGATAGTTGGGTTGGAATACCTTCTTTAAGACCCAGAATACGCAACAGAGAGGTAGAGAGACACCAAGAGGAGGCAACGCTGACCCAGGAGGGGATGACGCTGGGCCAAAAGGGCCCCACGCAATGCTTGACGCAGAGCCAGCAGGGCTCACGCAGAAGCAACACAGTTTTCCAGCAGATGTCTGAGATTTGTCAGGGAATTGACATCTAAGTCGGGAGGGTTGACATCAGAGCTCCAGGAGGCAAGTAGATTCAGTGCAAAGCTGACGCAGAGCCTTTGAGGTTGACACAGGGCCAGCTCAGAGATAGCCGGGGACACTTGGTTCAGCTGTCCGATCAGCGAAGACTTGCCAAGTAGAGTGAGGTAATCTCATAAGTTTTTTCTGCCAGTATTTCTCTATAACTGGATTGCCAGAAGGGCATCCAAAGTTGTATTCAAAAACTACTGCTTAATAATATAAAACCCTCAGAGTTGCTGCACTGGTTTTCCCACATTGGGTTTTCCCAAGCACATTTGTCCAAAAAATATTGTGTCACTTTGGATTTTTCTCTCTTGTTATGTTCTTGTTTTGGGCAAATTAATTAATTAAGAGAAGGTTGCAGTTGTATTAGCTTCGATATTTGTTGTAGGAAGCAGTAAATAATTTGTTTCAATAATTAACAAATAGGAGAAGTTTAATCAGTTGTTGCAGTAGGTGATTCGGGTGGGATTCTCGAATTTTCACATGGTATCAGAGCTAGTGCAGGTGAAGCAAGAAGAACAGTGTAATAGAATGCAGTGCTGAGCAAAAGAGGGAGATCGAAATAGCTGCAGGAGGCAGCAGTTCGAAACCCTAGAGGGTTTGCACAATCCTAGCCGAAGGACTGATTTTCGAGGCAGTGTCTCTCTGAGTGAGTCGACAGAGAGGAAGTACTTCCAATTCGAAAGTTTGTCGGGACAGAGGGAGCAGCGTTGAAGCCCCAGCGTGAGGAGAAGCTAGTGGAACGCAATATTTTCTGCAGGGCATTTTGTTGGGCAAAAAGACGTCATAAGAGAAGGAAAAAGCACAGTTGAGGGAATTTCTTCCTCAGTAAGACTTCCTACCAAGAAGTTCGTTTTCTTATTGGCTGAGCAGTGACAGTAAGAACCAGAGAGGATATTTTTGACATTTGTGGCAGAGATGGCACCCAATGGCTTAAGGGATCAGGATAGGTTAGACAAAGCATCCAACTATGTCATCTGGAAGGCTAGAATGTCATTCCTTCTAGATGAGCATGCCCTCAAGACATATGTCGACAGCGTGGTGGCTGAACCAGCAAATCCAGATCCGCTGAAGTAGTACCGAGCTGAGATGGCAAAGGCGAAAAGAATGATCCTCGACGAAGTGAAGGATCATGTTGTCTGTCACATTGCTAGCAGAGGGACTGCTAAGGAGATGTGGGACGCATTGTCTACATTATATCAAGGATCTTCCAAGCAACGAAAGATGTACTTAGAGCAGAAGTTGCGATCTACTCAAATGCAAAAGGGGGAGCGTGTGGATCCATTCCTCACGAAGCTTCAGGAGACCCGTGATGAGTTATCTACTGCGGGGTCTACACCTCAAGATTCAAGTTGGTTAAATTGGCCCTCAATTTTGTCTCAAATGAGTGGCAAGTCTTTGTCTAGAGTATCCTGGGCAGGGTGGTTTTACCGAATTGGGAAAACATGTGAGCAACTCTCAAGCAAGAGAAGCCGAGGAGAGACTTGGTCAAGTGTAAGCTTGACGGGAGCAGCAGCAGTGGGTCGAAACCCAAGGACGAGGATAATGCAGCCCTTACATCGAAGGGGCAGCAGGAGTAGCAGAGACATAAGAAGGACGTCTTGAACATAAAGTGCTTTAAAAGTGGTGAGATGGGTCACTACACAACACAGTGTCCTCTCAGAAAGAATGACAAAGATGATAAGCACAATCCGAAGGCTGCACCTGCGAAGATCGAGGAGGAGTTCACCATGACAGCTGAGATACCTCCAGAAGGGAAGTGGGCTGATTTGGAGTTGTAGTTCGAAAGAGCTACAGATGGGCCGGATCCTTAAGGAGCCCACCTCTTGGATCAATACCTTGCTACGGGAGCCTAGTTTTGTGGTAGCAGGATGGACTAGTGTTGAATGGTGCCGAGGAGTGTCAGAGAGAGTTGCAGTGGCTAGGAGCATCGGAGACTGAACAGCGCAGAGCAAAGTTGGCAACAGTGCAGATGGCACATAGCAGAGGTCAGCAGCAACACAGTAGATTCAGAGGGTCAACGCAGAGGCTAGCAGTAATCAGGCTCCAACATTCACATGGTATCATACTAAACACAATTAGTTCAGTAATTTGGGATGTTTTTCCGTTGCTGATGCAGTAGCAGCAGCAGTTTGTAGTGCAGAGGTAGAGCTCAAGCTAGGCTTTTGTCCATGCACTTTCATTTATCCTTGCCAACCTTTTGCATTTTAGCATTATGGCACATGCTTTTTCTTTTTTTTCTATTGCATTAACCTCTTAGGGAAAAGTTTATGGCCCCTATTCAAAGATGATAATGTTAAAATTTGGGTACAAGAGAACAAGTGGTTCCCTAAGTCTTTGATCTTTGGCCTATGGAAAAGTGTCCAAATTTATTTGTACTTTTCTCCTAAAGTGAATTTATAAGTGTGGTAAAATCAATTTAATTTAAAAGTGACTTTATAAGTGGTAAAGTTATATTCTCATTTAAAAGTGACTTTATTAAAGTCAATGAAGAAATAAAAAGTCAAAAAGTGACTATGAAAATAAAAGGCTAAGTGGGTCTTTATCTAAGTGGGTGAGTTAAATAAAAATTGAGAATTAAATGCATGTTCATTCTCATCTCTAGATCTAAATGAATCTCAACCATTAGATCTTAAGGTAACCCAAAAGGTCATTTAGAGAGTAAAAGGAGAAGAGAAGAGAAAAAAATCAACTCATTCTTTTATGAGGATTTGAGAGAAAGAAAAGAGAGAGCAAGGAGAAAATTTATGAGCAGTGAGGAAGTGAAAGAGAGCAGCAAGAAGACATTTCAGCAAATCTGGGCAGCATCATTTATTGGCACACATCCCAAGG
Source organism: Pinus taeda (assembly GCA_000404065.3). Taxonomy (NCBI): domain Eukaryota; kingdom Viridiplantae; phylum Streptophyta; class Pinopsida; order Pinales; family Pinaceae; genus Pinus; species Pinus taeda. The sequence continues at coordinate 155,839 of APFE030254769.1, forward strand.
CAAAACCGTACAATAGGAAAAAAAGGCACAGAAATCGAGGAAAGAGGACAACGGCAAGGGCACAAATTTCGAGGCAGGTTTTGGGCATGATTTTCAAGGCAGCCATACCGCTGCAATCCTTATGGTCCATACAGTCCGTACAACATGTTCCGAGCATGATTTTCGAGGCAAGTCATACAGCATTTAATGTTGTTTTATTGCTGGAAAAATTTTTGTTTTGCCAGTTTGTTGATTGGCACAATTTTCGAAGCAGAGTTCAAGCACGGAAATCGAGATAAGTTGTAATTTGTGGTTGCTGGAATTTTTATTGTCTTTCAGTTTCTCTATAAAAGTATTTTCAGAAATAAAGAAGAGCTCTCAAACTGGTTTTCCCAAAAGTTGTAGGTGGTTTTTCCAAGGTCACATTGACCAAAAATCACTGTGTTATTTTCTGTGTGTGGCTTTCATAATTTTGCTCTGTTTTATTTCTGCAATTTCAGCGGTTGTGAAATCTCTAAATTTGTGTTTTCAAAAAATATTGCCATTTCCAAATTTTAGAATTTTTATCATGCTTGGATTTAAAACTAAATGCATGGAGTGATAAGGAAAACTAATAACCGGAGTAGGGGTTGATTTTCTTCATGGTATCAAAGATTGGTTGGCTGAAAAGTGCAGGTTGGGACAGCAAAGTGAAAATTACAGCAAGCTTATTTTTACACAGAAAACAGAAACCTTTACCACAAATTTGAAAATTTCAGTTTGGTAGGACAGTGAAACATGTCTTTGGGTTTGAGAGTTGAAGACAGGTTGGATGGACTGAACAACTACAGTGCATGGAAGGAGAGAATCCAGAGCATATTTGAGGAAGCAGAAGCTTGAGGCATTATGGTAAATACCACACAGAACCCCGTAGCAGTACCTGCTGACCCTGTAAAATTGGCAGAGTTTAACAAAAAGAATGTTAAGGCAAAAAGATTGATTCTGGAAAGAGTCAAAGATCATGTCATTCCTCATGTGAGAGGAAAGACTTATGCACATGAAATGTGGACAGCCTTGACCATTCTTTACCAGAGCTCAAATGAAAACAGAAAAATGGTCCTAAAAGAGAAACTGAAGGCCATTGGAATGGCTAAGACTGACAATGCTACAACATACCTCACAAAGATCACTTCAGTGAGAGATGAGTTGGCAATCATAGGTGAGATCATTACACCCACTGAGTTGGTGAGGATTGCTTTGAATGGTCTTCCCAAAACTTGAGAAAATTTTGTGGATGGCATTGTTGCACGGGAAAACCTTCCCGGATGGGAGAGTTTGTGGGATGATTGCATTCAGAATGAGATCAGAAAGAACCATCTAGGGGCAACCAAACAGGTGGAGGAGGATGATAATGTGGCATTGTTAGCAAGAAACAAGAAGGGCAGAGCAAAGAAGCAAGCTTTCAACAGTGGAGGCAAAGGCAAAGGTAAAGGCAAGGAGAAGGACTATTCCAAAAGTCAAATGTTGGAATTGTCAAAAGTTGGGACACTATGTTGTTGTGTGTCCGAAGAAGAAGAACAAGAAAGGGAGAGACAAACCCATGGCAGCTTTTGCAGAGGTAAAGAGCTTCTCAGAGAGCTTTGGTCAGGAGTTTGGGTTCATAGCTTGTGAGGCCACTAGTGCAGGATCAGCTGCCATACAGGTTCAGAGAGTGTGCACTCTCCACTACTAGCAGAGCATCTTCTAGCATTTGGTATGTTGACAGTGGCGCTTCCTGCCACATGACAGGAGTCAAGGAGTACTCCTCAGAGCTTTCAGAGGATGATACTGATATGGAGGTAGTACTTGGTGATGACAACATGGTTAGAGCAATCGGTGTGGGGACATTGACATTTGATAGGGGACCCAAACCTCCCTTGAAAGTGTCAGATGTTCTATATGTGTCTGGAATGAAGAAGGACCTGATATTCGTCTCAGCACTTGAGGACAAAGGGTATGATGTGTTGTTCAGGAGAGGGCAGGTGCTTATATCTCCTAGGGAAACTCCAACTTCTTCAGCTAGAGTGATTGTTGTGCTTCATGCCAAGGTGTACAAGTTCTCATTCTAGCCCCTGATGGCATTGAGTAGTAGCACCCGAGGCAAGATCGACAGCAAATCTAGCAGTTTAGAGTTGTGTGAGATTTGGCACTGCAGGATGGGGCACATGTATCATGGGGCCTTGAGTACATTGCAGGAGATCACCATTGGTGTGCCAAATTTCAATTCTAATCACCTTGATGTATGCAAAGGATGTGCTATCCAGAAAGTTTTCCAGATCACCTTTTCCCAGCAATCACAGCAGAGCAACCGTGATTCTTGACTTGATTCATACGGATGTGAGTGGTCGGATGTCTCATGTATCCTTGAGTGGCTATGAGTACTATGTTTTATTCATTGATGACCACTCCAGGAAGACCTGGATTTATATCTTGAAGACCAAGAGTGAGGTCTTCAAGCAATTTCAAGAAATCAAAGCTCTTGTGGAGACCCAGACAAGTAGGAAGATCAAGGTCCTCAGGTCGGACAATGAAGGGGAGTATACCCTTGGTGAGTTTGTTGATTTTTGTGCTGAGGCAGGCATTAGGAGGGAGTTCAAAGTTTCTTACAACCCCCAAAAGAATGGGGTTGCGGAGAGGAAGAACAGATCCATTGTAAGGGCTGCCAAAGCCATGCTTCATGATCAGGGGTTGCCTTTATTTTTGTGGGCAGAGGCCTACAACACTATTGTGTACTTGCAAAACAGGAGTCCACATCATGCATTGGGGAATCTGACTCTGAAGGAGGCTTTTTTTGGAAAGAAGTCTGATGTTGGGCACTTTCGTATCTTTGGGTGCCTTACATATTCCTATGTCCCCAAGGAGAATAGGACCAAGCTAGAGCCACTGCAGACAAGGGCATCTTTGTGGGTTATAGCGAGACCTCAAAAGCTTATCAGATTTATATTCCTACATAGAGGAAAATGGTTGTCAGGCGGGATGTGAAGTTCGAGGAGGAGAGAGATTTTAAGAGGTCACAGGAGTTAGAGTATCCAGAGTCACCAGACCCTCAGGAGCAGCTGAGTCAGTCACAGGGATCCAGTGGTCAGGGATCAGGAGGTACATCGATTACAGTGTCAGGTCCATCAGTGAGCAATGGCTCTCAGAGTCAGGTGGGTGGTTCTTCAGGTAGCATGCAGGGCAATCCGCGGAGTAGTTCATAGGGTAGTCCACTAATGGACAATTCGCATAGTGCTTCAGCATCTACAAGCACAGATTCAGGCATGAGGTGAGTTGACAGGCCTTAAGGAGTTCAGGGTTCTGATGATGATGAGGATTATTTCACTCTGGTGGGAGAAGTATGCTCAAGGAAGAGGAAGCCCAAGTGGCTTCAAGATACCTTGCACAAGGCCACATTAGTCACTAGGCCAAAGAGACAAGTTAGAGAGAATAAACCACCTGATGTAGAAGTATTCTTCTATTATGAAGAACGATGTTTGGGAGGTAGTGTCGAGGCAAGGTAAATCAATTGTTACTTCCAAAAGGCTCTACAAGATAAAGCATGTTGCAGATGGCAGCATCGAGATGTTTAAGGCTCGATTTGTGGCAAGAGGGTTCTCACAAGTAGAGAGAGTTGACTATGAGAAGACCTTCGCTCCCGTAACTCGGTATACATCTATTCACTCCATTATATCGATTACAGCAGAGATGGGTTGGAAGATCCACCAGATGGATGTGAAGACCACATTTCTTAATGGCTTCATTCAGGAGGAAGTTAATATTGAGCAGCCATAGGGCTTTGAGGTGCATGGGAAGGAGTCCCATGTATGCAGATCGAAAAAGGCACTCTATGCCTTGAAGCAAGCTCCTAGAGCTTGGTAATCGAGGATTGATACATAGTTGCAGCAGTTGGGTTTCACAAAGAGTGAGGCTGATCCGAACCTATACTTCATTGTGGTGGGTGAGGAGCCTCTCATTCTGGCGTTGTATGTTGATGACTTGATCATCACTAGTGCAAAGAGACTCATTGAGCGCTGCAAGAGAGATCTTGCTTCAGAGTTTGAGATGAAAGATATTGGCTTGATGCATTATTTTCTGGGATTGGAGGTGTGGCAGGAGCAGGGGCATTTCTTCTTGGGACAAGGGAAGTACATTGTGGATATTCTTAGCAGATTTCACATGGAGGACTGCAAACCCATGTCTACACCTATGATCACTAATTGGAAGAAGCTTCACGCTTCTGATTCTCAATTGGTGGATCCTACTCTATAGAGACAGATGATTGGTAAATTGATGTATTTGGTCAACACTCGACCAAATATATGTTTTGCAGTTAACACTATGAGTCAGTTCATGTGTGAGCCCAGGAGAGTGCACTGGGTGGCTGCGAAATAGATTCTTCGTTACTTGCAGGGGACTGTGGATTTTGGTTTGGATTATAGAAAGGGTGATGGAGTGAGACTGGTAGGGTACATGGATTCAAATTGGGCAGGTTGTGCTTCAGATAGGAAGAGTACATCCGGGTGTTGTTTTGGGTTGGGTTCGGCAGTTGTGTCGTGGATCAGCCGAAAACAACAGTCAGTTTCATTGAGCTCAACTGAGGCAGAGTATATGGTTGCTAGTTTGGCTTGTTGTGAGGCCATATGGCTTCGGAAGATGTTGTTTGGTCTATTTGGTCAGGCATTGAGACCTTCATAATTTACGGTGATAATCAGAGTTGCATAAAACTCACGGAGAATCCAGTTTTTCATGACAAGTCAAAGCATATTGAAATCAAGTATCACTTCATTAGAGACTATGCCCAAAAGGGAGTTGTCAAGCTTGAGTACATTTCCACAAATGAGCAAGTAGCGGACATTTTCGCCAAAACCTTACCACGGGACAAGCATGTCTACTTCAAAGACAAGATAGGAGTGGTGAGGAACACTTTCCTTGGTAAGAGGGAGTGTTAAAATTTGAGTACTAGAGGACAAGTGGTTCCCTAGGGCTTTGATCTTTGGCCTAGGGAAAAGTGTCCAAATTTATTTGTACTTTTCTCCTAAAGTGACTTTATAAGTGGTAAAGTCAATTTAATTTAAAATTGACTTATAAGTGGTAAAGTTACATTCTAATTTAAAAGTGACTTTATCAAAGTCAATGAAGAATTAGAAAGTGAAAAAGTGACTATGAAAATAAAAGGCTAAGTGGGTCTTTATTTAAACGGGTGAGTTAAAAAATAGAAAGTGAGAATTAAATGCACATTTATTTTCATCCCTAGATCTAAATGAATCTTAGATCTTAGGGTAACCCAAAAGGTAATTTAGAGAGTAAAAGGAGAAGAGAAGAGAAAAAGATCAATTCATTCTTTCATGAGCATTTGAGAGAGAGAAGAGATAGCAAGAAGAAAATTTATGAGCAGTGAGGAAGTGAAAGAGAGCAACAAGAAGACATTTCAACAAATCTGGGCAGCAGCTTTTATTGGCACGCATCCCAAGGTAAAATCGTACAACAGAAGAAAGGCGCAGAAATCGAGGAAGAGGGACAACAACAAGGGCACGAATTTCGAGGCAGGTTTGGGCACAATTTTCAAGGCAGGCCATACAACATTTAATGTTGTTTTATTGCTAGAAAAAATTCTATTTTGGAAGTTTGCTGATTGGCACGCTTTTCAAGGCAGATTTCAATCACGAAAATCGAAATAAGTTGTAATTTGTGTTTGTTGGAATTTTTACTGTGTATTTCAGTTTCTCTGTAAAAGCATTTTCAGAAATAAAGAAGAGCTCTCAAACTGGTTTCCCCAAGAGTTGTAGGGGGTTTCTCCAGGGTCACATTGACCAAAAATCATTGTGTTATTTTCTGTGTGTGGCTGTCATAATTTTGATGTGTTTTATTTCTGCAATTTCAGCGATTGTGAAATCTCTAAATTTGTATTTTCAGAAAATATTTATCATATCATTTCCAGATTTCAGAATTTTATCATGCTTGGATTTAAAACTAAATGCATGGAGTGATAAGGAAAACTGATAACCGGAGTGCGGGTTGAAATTCTTCAGAGAAAACAAGGAACCAATATTGGTAGTTGTTAATTTTAGGCAACAATGGTATGTTCTATGCTTTGGAGCAATTTTACTTCAATTTCTTTATGAGCCCAATATCAATTTCAATTTAGCAATCACATAAACATGTAAGTAAAATGTTGATAGAACATAAACATAAACGGTAGAAGAAAAGCCAAGACAAGAGGACACAAGATGTGGCACCAGCCAAGGACAAACCCCAATGTGGGGAACCCTTGATCAAATCTTCTTTTAGTCTTCAATAGTTCAGCAGAGAGAGAGTACAATTTACAGTGTTTGATAATTTATAACAGCAGCAAAAGAGCCCTAACCAGAAAAGTCAACGCTGTCAACAGGGCAAATTTGACCTCCAAAACAGCTCAATCAAACCAGCGAACACGACCTACAACAGTTCTCTGAATCAGCCCAAAACGGTTCCGAAAATCACAGTCAAACTTTGTCAACACAAAAGTCAAACCTGCGGTCAATTCTTTGCAGTCAACACTGGTCAAACAATATGGAATGCCTCGAATTCTATGCCCATAAATGCGGCCTGCCCAAACAGAAATTTCCCTCACAAAAATGCAGTCAAACAAGTCAACGCTAGTCAAAACCCAAAACAGAAAATGACTACCTTCTTCTTCGCATGTGTGGAAAGGCTGCTGAGAAATCTGTACCCAATCATGTGAGGAGAGAGTGATGTGTGAAAAGTGAAGTGTGTCCAAATGAGGAGGAGGCATTATGTATTTATAGGCAAATGTTGAAGATGAATAGACGTGATTGTTGGGCTTCTGGGCCTACATGAGTTTGTTGGCCGACCATGACAATTTGACATCAAAATAGATTCATAACTTCATTTGTACATGTTAGAATCGGATGATCTTTAGATCAATCCTACACCTCTCCAAGAGAGGAATCTAATAAAAATATCAGCTGTCATAAATAAGATGACCCATGTGGAGTTTGGCCCTAGTTTCCAATTTTAACAGTAATAGATAGCAATCAACCCAAAGATGGGACATGGAAACAAGGGAGAGATAGAAAGTGTTAAGTGTATTACCATGGAGACACAACATCAATCGGTGCCTCTTATTTGTGCCCTTCATAAATAGTGGGAAAAAAAACTTCAAGGAAGGTCACACTAGACTAGGAGTAAGGGATAATCACCAAGATGAAGCATGGGAACAAGAATATTAAACATTAAATGAGAGCACTTGAATACAAAAATGGTTGATGTACCTTGCAATAAATGACAAAACTTCATTTGATGAGGAAGCTAGATGATATAAAGAATTGATCGAAGCATTGATGGAAGTTCCCTGACACTAGCTATATGTGGATCATCATTGGGCTGCTAAGCTAGCAAGATGAACAAGAAGCAGAAAAAATTTCTCCAAGGTGCTACCCACTTAGGTCGGTGACAAGGAGCACTAAAAAGAACTATTGCTAAAAAACTAAAGAAAATGTATTTCACCGGAAATCATTTATATTATATAAAAACATTATCATAAATAACTATAATTCATGCACACTGTGTACATGTCTTATTTCATCACACTAGACCTACTCAAGAAATTCCCTAAATTTCATTTTCAGGGTCTAAATTGTTGCTTTGGGGTAGCATCGAATGTGCTCTAGCCACAAAATTCGGTGGAGAGGTTGGGGCACATGAGATCTCCAATACCCAGAAAAGGGTTTGAGCAGATTCTAAACAGATCAGGAGATATTAAAATAATTAATATTTTTAATGGAGTCCCTAAGTCTAAACTTAGGGAAAATAAAATATTAATGTGTATTAGTATGAATCTATGTTAGAATGGTCCAAAAGACATGGATCAAGCCTGATCTAATCTTAGCCGTTGATTAGGGACTTGATCTCGGCCGTTGATATGTCAACAGTAAAAGTATAAGAGGAGGCTTGAGAGTCACTTGGAGAACACACCAGAGTAATCAATCATTCTATTCTCTAGAGAGGGGTTTGCTAAAAGAGATAGAATTAGTGATCGGGAGATGCAGCTGAAGGACATTTGAGTACAAAGAGAGAGAGAGGCAGAGATAGTGCCAGGAGAGCAGCACAAGAGCCAAGGAGAGAGATGCAAAGCCAGCCAGGGCTCACGCAGGGCCACGTAGAGGCAGCCAAGAGCTGCGCAGAGCCTCAGAGAGGCCAGCGTTGCTGACGCAGAGGGCCAGAGGGCTATCGCAGGGCTGACGCAAACCCATCTGGGGTGACGTAGGGCTAGCATGGGGCAGAAAGGGGCTGACGCAGTCCAGAGAGAGGTTGATACTGGGGTTTCTAGGGCAGATTTCTGCTGAGTAGCTACCGGAAGGTTTATTCGGGATTTCAGCCAGGAGATTTGTCAGAAACTAAGAGGTATTACTGCCAAGGAAATTCTTTGTTGGGTAGGCTAGTTTCGGCACCCAGATTGTAATCTAATATTGCTTAATAAAAAAAACCTTAGATAGCTGCACCGGTTTTCCCACATTGGGTTTTTCAGGGGACATTAGTCCAAAAATAATGGTGTCATATGGTGTGTTTGTTTCTATTTCTTTTAGTTGCTGATCTGTAATATGTTGAGCAAGCACTAGTGTTTATTTTCAGTATTTACATTGTAAATAACTTGTTAAGGAAAATAACAAGTAGGTAGGAATAAATCAGATAAAGTGCATGGAGGGTTTCTAACTAAGTAAAGTTAGAAACTTCAACATGGTATCAGAGCGTGATTGCAGATCACAAAAGGACTAAAGGACATCAACCAAGCGGAGCAATAGCAGCAAAAAACAGTTGTCACGAGGTGACAGAAGTTGTTTCTAGTAGAGCAGCAACAAGGAAGGGTGACACAGTGCCTATGTCATCAAGGGTGCGCCAGGAAAAGGCAGCGCAGAGACTAAGGAAGGCAAAAGAAGCCTCACATAGAGCCACATAGTAGCTGGGAGGGCTAACACAGTTGGCTAAGGAGGTCCGGTTGCTGGTGTCAGAATTGGGAGCCTAGGAACTCTCACCTTCAGGTTGTTGGGGTTTAGAAGGCTACGAGAATATTGCAGAGTGGAGCTGGTGAGGTATTGTAGTCAGAACAGTACCTGACAGAGCAAGGTCATAGGAGTTGCTACCGAGGGTTTCTAGCCGAGGAACCCAGATCAATGGTGTGGTTGCACAAGACAATCAGAGTAGGGGGCATCTCAACAGCGACAGAAGGATTTCCAGGAGGGAAATCAGGACTTACAGGGAGTCCAGAAGAGAACTTCCAGATGGGAAGTAGAGACTCAGAGGAGTTGAACAGAGAACTTCCAGGACGGAAGTAGAGGAGCATCATGGCACTACACGGAGTAAGAGACCAGGATAGACTGGACGAAGCATCGAACTTCGCAGTCTGGAAGGCCAGAATCTTATCCGTACTTGACAGGAATCATGTCAAGCACTTCGCCTTGAAGGTAATAGCTATCCCAGTTGACCCCAATGATAATGACAGGTACGAGGAGGCAATGGTGAGGGCCAAGAGCATTATCCTTGACGGGGTCAAGGATCATGTAGTACCACACATAGCCAAGAAGAGAACGACATTTGAGATGTAGGAGGCTCTCAAGAAGCTGTACCAGCATACTTTTGTGCGGAGAAGAATGTTGCTTGAGAATCAGTTGATGTCGTATCAGATGAAGAAGGGAGAACCGATTGACACCTTCCTCGAAGGACTGAATGAGACCCGAGATCAGTGGACTGCTATAGAGGCGACACCGGATCAGGAGTTGATGGTGAGCACAGCCCTGAATGTTATCTCAGAAGATTGGGAGGTGTTTGTCCAGAGTATACTGGGAAGAGGGACTCTCCCACCTTGGGACGAGATGTGGGCAGCTCCTTGCCAGGAAGAGATCAGACGACAATCGAAGACGGGTAGCAACAGCAAGGGGATCAAATTCAAGCAAGAGGAGGAAGATGTGGCCCTAGCATCTGAGGGAAAGCAGGAGAAGCGGAAGAAGAAAGATCTCTCCAAGATCAAGTGCTTCCACTGTGGGGAGCTGGGTCATTATGCGACCCAATGTCCAAGGAAGAGGAGTAAGGGAGAGTTTTCCGAGATTAAGGCAACGCCAGCACGGGCAAAAAACGAAGTTTTGACAAAAGATGAATGTGCCATGAGTGCACATGCGCTACTTGAGAAGAAGTGGGGAGACATCGAGCTATAGTCAGATGGACTACAGGCGATGAAGGGCAGGATCCTGGAGGTACCCAGCCTCTTGGATTAGACCTTGCTACGGAATCCCCGAAGAGGAGTAGCAGGACTGGCTGAGTTGGGTAGAGACAGATGTGGATGGAGCGGCAAAGAGAGCTACAGTGCAGGAGTCCCGATACAATGCGAGGCTAGCAAGCTGCAGCAGTGCGAGAGGCACAGGAGTGTTGCACCATTGCAGGATGGTACAGAGAGGTGTGCAATAGTGCGAAATGTAGGGAGTTGTTGCAACAGCGCAGAGGTCAGAGAGGGAGCACTTGTCAGCAGCAGAGGGAGCTTCAACATCAGTGGGTGTCTCTAGCCCAACAAGGAGGTCAGCTTGGGAGATCAGTTACTTACTTCTCAGTAACAGAGTTGTAGTGCTGCGGTGGGCAGCACGATGCAACATAATGAGAGGAGGTGCAGTGCAGATGTAGTGTTGGGAGAAAGGACCAGCAGCAGCATGGATGCAGAGGGAGTTGTCGTACAGATGCAGCAGTGGCAGTGGTAGAACCATGGGCAGCAATACACAATACAGCAGTGCAAAGGATGTTGGGCAGGAAGGCCTAGCATCAACACAGGTACCGATGCCAGATGATCACAATAATACTCAATGAAGAGTATTGCTAGAGCACAGTCCTCGCTAAGAGGGAGTGTTGATTTGAGGTAGCATCGGATGTGCTCTAGCGATGAAATTTGGTGGAGAGGTTGGGGCACATGAGATCTCCAATACCCAGAAAGGGTTTGGGCAGATTCTAAACAGATCAGGAGATATTAAAATAATTAATATTTTTAATAGAGTCCCTCAGTTTAAACTTATGGAAAATAAAATATTAATGTCTATTAATATGAGTCTATGTTAGAGTGGTCCAAAAGACATGGATCAAGCCAGATCTAATCTTAATCACTGATTAGGGACTTAATCTCAGTCGTTGATATGTCAACAGGAAAAGTATAAGAGGAATCTTGAGAGTCACTTGGAGAACACACCAGAGTGATCAATCATTCTATTCTCTAGAGCGAGGTTTGCTAAGAGAGATAGAATTAGTGATCGGGAGATGCAGCTGAGGGGTATTTGAGTACAGAGAGACGGAGAGGCAGAGATAGTGTTGGCAAAGCAGCGCAGTAGCCAAGGAGAGAGATGCAGAGCCAGCCAGGGCCACGTAGAGGTAGCCAGGAGCTGCGCAGAGCCTCAGAGAGGCCAGCGTTGCTAATGCAGAGGGCCAAAGGGCTGACGCAGGGCCTCCCAGGGCTGACGCAGACCCATCCGGGGTGACGCAAGGCCTCCCAGGGCTCACACAAACCCATCCGGGGTGACGCAGGGCCAGCGTGGGGCAGAGAGGGGCTGACGCAATCCAGAGAGAGGCTGACGCTAGGGTTTCTAGGGCAGATTTGTGCTGAGTAGCTGCCGGAAGGTTTATCCAAGGTTTCAGCCAAGACATTTGTCAGAAACTGAGAGGTATTACTACCAAGGAAATTCTTTGTTGGGTAGGCTAGTTTCGGCACCTAGATTGTACTCTGATATTGCTTAATAAGAAAACTCCTAGATAGCTGCACCGGTTTTCCCACATTGGGTTTTTCCAGAGACATTAGTCCAAAAATAATGGTGTCATATGGTGTGTTTGTTTCTGTTTCTTTTAATTGCTGATTTGTAATATGTTGAGCATGCACTAGTGTTTATTTTCAGTATTTACATTGTAAATAACTTGTTAAAGAAAATAACAAGTAGGAATAAATCAAATAAAGTGCATGGAGGGTTTCTAACTAAGTAAACTTAGAAATTTCAACATAAATATTCTAGATGCTAATGCGGCATTGTTGACAAGGAAACTAGTATTCCAATTTGCCATTAAAATCCAAAATGACCCAAATGCTTGATTGAATAGTGTAACAAGAGAAGAAGATCATAGTAGCAAGGCCACAAGCAACAAACGTCAAAAACAATTTACAAACACACTAACATATTGAATAAGATAAGATAATTTTATTAATCTTCGACAAATGACCACAAAAGTAGGTCAATGGGACTGAAGAGTACAACAAGTATGAATACAATGTGGGACTCAGTGGGAGTGCCAATGCAACTCCAAGAAAATGTCGAAAAATAATACAAATAAAGAAGCCTACATAAGTATAACATTAAACATATGCATAAAACTGTGACCAAGGTATGGTGATACAAAACAATGAGTTTGTCCAAGACTCGAAAGGTGGACAACCCAACCCAAGAACCTATCAAGAGAGACTGTGAGAGAGGGAGATCGGATAATGGGGGCTGACGATGTCAAGGTCTCCTCAGTCTGACTGTCAAGGAGGATGGGGGGAGGGGGCGGGGGGGAGCTGGCTCATTGTCAGAGTCTTCTAGAAGCATCAAGGAGCCTAGTTGCACAATCTAGGGGGGCATGTACAAGTGAGGGATACTCTTAACATCTGAGGAATGGATCTTTGGTTGTTCATCCAAATCTGGGAGGTAGTCTGATGGGCAGGGTGTTTTCTACTCTGGATCTGTCTAGAGCTGATCTCTCAAATGCTCTGAGGATGTGTGGCCTAATGTATGAATAGGAATCTGCGAACCAGCTCCATTTATGGTTGCCTGAAGAATGCAAGTTGTACTTTGCCACTATGGATTGTCTTAAATTTGCAGTCCCTCAGATAAGGTAAAAAAAACTAGAAAATTATCCATGTAAAAAGCAACAAATTTTGCTAATGATGAATTCGATCTAAGTTTTGTTCTAGGATTGACAATTATAAAAATATTTGAGGTAGAAACAGTCTATTTGAGTCAAAGCTTTTATCTCTTGCTTTTAGGATACAGCTTTATCATTCCTATCTTGCTTAATCATTAAACCTCTCACTTCCTTAAACTTCATTCCTGTTTCTTCTAATGTATAAGTCTTGCATCTAAGATACTGTTATAAGCTTTGGGCGTGTTAAATCTGGGAATCACAAACATCATTTTCAACTTTCCACAATGAAATTTGTCAAATACTGTTCATCAAGAAACCTAAAACATCTGCAGCCTCATACATTATCTACATAAAAGTTTTGAAATGTCTCAAGAAAGTAATAGAATGGAAAAATAAGGCTTCCTTTTTATGCCCAAAACACAAAGGTGTTCTCTTAGTGTTTTACAAATAAGTAGCAAAATGTCAGAAACTGATAGGCAAACTTCAAACAAAAGAGTAAACAGACAACACTAGGAACTAGAATAATACCATGAGAAGCTTATACAAAATGGACTCCACATCTTCCCCTACATACCCTGCCTGCATTCACAAGTAATGTGATCAGAGGATGCATGATACACAACTGCTAGACAAATTCCATCAAAACACAAAAACTTTACTATGACACCGTCCCTAGATTGAAAGTCCACATGAATATTTGTTGAAACCAATACAATATGCAATTAGAGAAAATGAAACAATATTTTCTCTAACAGAACCGAATCCCTTCCCCCCCTATACCACCCCCAGCCCCACCAAAGAAAATAGTTAAACCAGAACAACTTCTTAAATGCCTATCCAAAATTGACCTTCACAGATAAAAAGGACAACATAGGTCTCCCTGCCTACAATACATTGACTTTAATTTCAGCTTGTCAAGATGGTCCAAATATTTGTTCTGTTTTTAGTAAATTGATATCCATTATGTAAGTATTCAAACTATATTTCTTTAAACATTTTTTCAGTAATTATGTTCAAACTTTGTTGATACACATGGAAATATGATTTTCAAATTTAAAACACTTTCACAGGCAAAGTAGTCTATTGCAGCCAGCAAACTATCCAAACTCTGGTTTTAAGTTGCTGCAAAAGTCATCTTACTTGATAAAAAAGAGGAATAAAAACAGAAAATTTGTAAAACAGCAATGTCACCAAATAGCAGCATTGTGTTCTCTGTTATTAAATTTGTATGATGTCAAAGAGGGTCGTCCTACTTTTGGGCGCTTGTGGAACTTTTAGAGGCATTTTCAAAGTCATTCATTGGTCAAATGGAGCAAATGATCAATTTATTGGCATCTACAATTATTTGCTACGGAACATGAGTTCTGGAAATTTTAAGCAATAAAGGATGTTGGAGATCTATACTTGGGGCTTACTTTTCTAGGAGATTGGACACACGTGTGGAGTAAGGAGAGCCCTCCAACCAACTCAAAGGAATCTTTGGACCAAGGAAAATGAACAAGTCAAGCAAGAACAAGTCTTCAAGCAAAGATAAGGACAAATTGGCATGGAAAGGTGTTAAAATTGGCAACTAGGGTCAAGACTCAAAATTCCACTATTGGATAGCTCATTTGTTGGAAATAATTATTGCATTGAATTCCTCTTTTCGAGAGGACCAAAATCAACCTCAAGATCACCAAATTTGGAAAAGGAAAAAATATTTATTTATTCAAAAGAAATTCTATAAGTCATGACCTTCTCAAGGCGGGAAAAATTGAAAATTTGATATTTGAATTTGCCTCCAAGTGTCAAGGTCAGCTTCACCTTCATAAGAACAAATCATCATGTCTAATTGTATATAATGTCATCCTCCAACCTACTATTTACATCAATCACACATTTTGCTTCTCTCCAAAATGGCCGCAGAAGGAAGTTGTCTCCATCAAAGGTCGAAGGGATTGGTTGACATCTGTGCAAGGTTGTTTGAAGGACCGAGTCCCCTAGGTAGAAGGTCGAGCCTCCTAGAAGCAAGTCTGGGCTCCTTTATGAATTATTTTGGGTGCGTTTATCCTCCATTGCAGGTCCGAGTTATTCTTGAGGTTGACCGCAGGCATAAGGGCATAGCTGGAGTAGTTAGATGCATTTCTTATGATGTGAAAAACCATCTCTTAGGTGGGCCGCACCTTCTGAAGTCCTCCTCAGGTAGGCAGCAGGCATTATGTTGTTGAACAGTGAACCATGAGGGTAAATTTCTACCCAGGTAGACCGTTGACTTGTTTCAGTGAAGGCAGATTTGCATCAAGATGTGCTTGGGGGTTAGATTAAGCCTTGTCATGTAGTGGATGGAGCACTAACTGTCTTGGAGGAAAGCCACAATTGTGAAAGGCTATTTGGGTGAATATGTAAGGGTAGATGCAGAGTGCCACATGCCCTAACCAGGAGTGGCCAGCAACTGCAGTATTCTACAACCTATGATCTAATGTATTCTTGTAGCCTTGAATGCTAGTTGGATGGTTGTCCTGATTGATTAGATTATAGCCACTACTTGATAGACTGGAAGTTGCCCTAACCAGTTCAAGCTTCTTCTACAGTTTGTCACCAACCTAAGGAAGTATATCTTGTCAGCTTCAGAATTGCATCTATGAGCTGTGATAGTGATTGGCAAGTCAATCTTGACCTTGTATTATTGTACTCTCTCTGTTGAACGTTTGGCATTAATAATAAGAAGAATTGATCCAGGGTTTCCCCATCTTGGGGTTTTTCCCTGCCTTGAGCATATTCTTGTGTTCTCTTGCCTTGGCCTGTCTTCAATATTTTTTTATTTATGTTCTTTCTTCAATTAATGTCAAAAGGAATTTTGTGATTGTTAATGGAAATCTAATGGATTGAAAAATGGGCGATATGGAATTTTTTTTCTAGTAATTGTCCTATACGAAGAACATGTTCCTAAAAATTAACATGGTATCAGAGCTAGGAGAAGACAAGCCCAAGCAAGAAAGGAAAACAAAAGCAATCACTGGAAGATCTTTTTTTACTAGACTTTATGGATTGTGGAACGCTGCACAAAGAAAGGGGTCTCGAAATCTTCAAATCAGATGAGGGAGAAAACCCTTTAATTTTGATAGCTCTAATTAGAGACTCAATTTCAGTCCAATGCGTAAAGGATTAGTTCCACATTGGTTGAGCTCTTTATTCGTCATTCAGATGGCTACTGTGATCTGAAGGTTCGGATGACAATTAGGTCTCCCTGTTTCAAGCTTGGATGACTCACGCTACTGTCTATACTCTCCCAGACAGTCTACAAGCCTTGCTCGACTTCAACATTCTGCGTCAGTCTCTCGCTCTCTGTCTTTTGGTTCCGCTCTTATGAAAAATTCCTTTTAGCTCTTCGATCAACACCAGCTATAGAGGATTTCTTTTGGCAGGAAAGTGCCAAGGCTGTAGCTAATCTACTTTTGCCCCATCAATTCAAGGAGATGAGGATTTCTTTTGGCAGGAAAGTGCCAAGGTTGTAGCTAATCTGTTTTTGCCCCACCAATTCAAGGAGATGTCAATATATGAAATGAAAGCACTAGTTTTGGAGAGGTCAATGATGCGTATTCTATCATATAATGTTGCAACTTTATTGAAAAGTTTTGTCAAACAAGAAAGCAAAGATGAGATTATTGCATCTCCTTTTGCGTGAGTACCTTCGTATACATAGCATCATCTCATTAGTGCATAGAATGACCTTGACATCAGATTATTGGCATATCAATGATGTATAGTTTCTGCTATTATGTTCTACAATACAACATATGTGCACATTTGTCTTCAGTGTGTCGGCATGTCATTATATATGATCTGACAGAATATCATTATGTATGGCACACCATCACTCTGCGTTGAGGTATCATCTGATATCTCAGATAATATTATTGGTTCTGTTGTATGTATCTTGCAAATGAGTTCAGAATCGCATCTCTACAAAGCAGTGCCTATATATATATATATATATATATATATATATATATATAGATGAGACAGAGTTGGCATGACTCACCATATTGATTTGGCATCACATATATATTAGAAGCTTAGTAGAATGGTTGATCTTGGCACTATGGCAGTATAGTTAGTCTCAGCATTATGATAGTATTTGCATGACAATATTAGCAGTCTCTGACAAGGTCGGACAGTCTCAATCGTTGATGTTCAGCTCCAATATGCTATGCGTAAGGGTTTGATGACACATTAAAGTTAATATCATATGGCTCAGATTAATGAATTCAGTAGCGACTTCAGAAAACAAATTCTTGTAAGCCATTTGTCAGATTTGATGTCACTGGCCTTGTTACCGTTCAAACTAGCAGGGGTCCTAAAGGGGCAACTGCTAGGACAAAGCCAACAATGGAGACTTCGCCCAATGTAACCCCAGCTAAGGCTCCCTACTCTTTACAGACTTTCACCGATGTGAGGAGACCGGGTATGAGGACTCACTTATAATGAATATATCAATGCAATGGATAAGAACTGATTCCAATCACCATTTTCAAGGAGAAACTCAAAATTAGGACTTGCTTGCTTTGTAAGCAAGGTGTAGGGCTTTTCTAGGAAAAGGTTGATGAGGATTTGAGGGTTAGGTTTAGGGAGAATGTCATGCAATGGAGCTTCCTATTCCTCAAAATCCTTATGGAACTTGGATTCCTAAGTGATCCTTGAAAAGTTAGCTTTGATAGGAACCGAAACCACACAGGACCAAATGCACCCCAGGTTAGGTCAAGGGGGGAGGGTTTAGCAACCAATGATGAGCTTGACCTAATCAGGGAAGAGAAGGGGATCAAAGAAAAAAAATTCAATGAAAGGTAGCACAATGATCCCTATGAGGTAACTATCTTAAGGAAAACCAAGGGCAAGAATTGGTCTTTTAGCTAGGGCTTTCGATATCTCAAGATCCCACCATCGGAATCTCATGAAATTTGGACGGATTCTTGAGGACACACCAGCGCAATTGTGGACCAAAAATCTAAGTATTTGGATGGCTAGTATTTCAAGCCCTAGCTCTGAGATCGATTATTGCCCTTGGTTTCCCTTGGCTAGTGACCTCATTCGGATCATTGCATCAAAATTACCAACCCATATTCTAAGTCCTTTCCGATCAATGAATTACCACAAGAAAAACAAGAATCTCGGCCCTCCAAATAGGTAGATTCGTCCTCCTAGTTAAATTAATCTCGACTCATGATTTTTGATATTCGGGTTGAGGCAAGGATGGTGGAGCTAGGATTTCTGAAACAGTGAGGGCGCGAGCAGCCTTCCTTGAGCACAGACGGGGAGCCGAAGCCACTCGAAGTGAGCGCGGACCTAGAGACTGCCAAAGACAGAGAATCGAAACCATTAGCAAAGAAGAGAGCGCAGGAAGCAGTGGGTACTGGAAGCTTAATGGAAGCAAGCGCGAGGAGGGGAGAGATCCCCTCCTATAAGAATATGATAGCAGGGGAGTCGAGTAGGGACCGAATGCAGAACGGGCCAAGGGCAAACAACAGAGAAAATCCAGCAAAAGGAACTCGCTGGCAAACGGGTCTAAGCAGAAAATGCCTCCCAAGGGCTTTGAAAAAACCCAGGTTCGTAATCCCGAACAATAGACTTGAAGAGTATAGAAGCTACATGAGGGATTACGCTTTAATATGTAACTTTGTAGGGTTTTGGCCATCAGAGAAAGATCTGTCCAGGTGGATACAACAGAGATGGAAACCGAAGGGACATGTAGAACTAAAACTGGGGGCTAAGGGTTTTTTCACAGATATCTTCTCTAACACAGAGGATAAGGAAAGGGTCTTCGAGGGAGGTCCTTATTTGATGAACAATGTTGGTTTATTTATTCGGCACTGGGAGGACTGCTACAACCCAGACAAAGAGAAAATGTTAGCAGCCCCTATCTGGATCAGACTTTTCGGACTGCCAATAGAGTTCTGGGATCCGGAGATCCTAGAGGGGATAGGGAATGCAATAGGGTCATTCGTGAAAGTTACCGAATCCACAAAAAGAGGGAGGTATACGTCATACGCAAGGATCTGCGTGTATATGAACATCACCGAACCTCTCTCAGATTTTATCGAATTAGAATATCATGATGAGGTTTGGCAACAACCAGTGGATTACGAACATATACCATTCCGGTGCAGAAGATGTCATGAATACGGACACCTCTACAGACAGTGCCCGTTAAACAAGATAGAGGAACCAACAGACAAGAAAGATGAGGAAAGAGTAGCAACAGAGGACCTTGGAAGAGAGGAAGAGGGATTTAAAGAAGTACAGAACAAAAGGAGATCAAGGAAAAGTATAACCCAACAACAACCACCCAAGGAAAACATATTGCTGGAAACGCAGAATAAGTTCAAAATACTCCAAGAGGAGGAATCAGGACCGGAAAAGGAGGTTAGCGAGGAGGAACCAATGGAAATTTCAAAAGAAACAAGAAAGCAAGAAATAGAAAAAGAGGATACAGAACAAGGAGAAGCAGCGGAAAAGGAGGAACAGGCAAATGAACAAACCCAAATGGAAGTAGATATGCAGAAAGATAAAGGAGGAGAAGAGGAACGTACAATGAGGAAATTGCTAAATGAATGGAGGTATTTAGATGAGAGATTTATTCCTGAGGAGCAGAAACAAAGATACAAAAGAAGCATTCCAAAAATATAAGGAAAAGATAGGGGGATTGACAGTAAACAATATGGAACAGACAAGAATGCAAGGGGAGCAGAACTTAGGAATGGGAAGCTCTGGCAAAGGAGGAAGGAAAAGAGGTCGGCGCACGATGAGCGAGACAATACAAGAGGTCGGAGAAACGCTGGTAGATTCAGGAAGAGTCATACCTCTATCTGAGGTATTTCAACAAACCCCAAAATCATTAAGATGATAATTACAAGCTGGAATATTAGAGGCCTTAACAGTAGGGGGAAGCAAAGATACTTGAGAGATAGACTGAAAAAAGACAAACCTAGTATAATGATCGTTCAAGAAACAAAGATTAGCATGGACAAATTAGAGGAAATAATAAGCAGGGGTAACACTCGGTATGAGGTAATGGGGCAAGATGCGATAGGCAGCGCAGGAGGATTGGCAATTCTCTGGAACCCGGCGGAAGTCCAGGTTACAAACTGGATAAGTTTCCCCCGAATCCTCTCAGGTATGTTTAGACTGATAGGATCCTCTGAGTGGGTTGCCCTCTCAGGATTTTATGGACCACATCTACCAAATGAACGCAAAGGTTTCCTACAGAATATAAAAACAGCAAGAAGACTCTACCAAGAGATGCCATGGATTATAGGTGGCGATTTCAATATGATCACGACCTTAGCAGAAAAGAGAGGAGGATTAAGAAGAATAGACCCGAATATGGAAGCATTCAGAGACATGATAGCGGAACAGAGAATGGTGGATGTCCAAACAATAAATGGTACCCACACATGGAATAATTGTAGAGGCGGATCAAACCAAATAGCGTCGAGACTGGATAGATTTCTAGTCTCGGAACAAATTGTTAAACACACATGGGGAGCGAGAAAGATGTAAAAGATAAAACATGCATTTTCATTTTTATTCACAAATGATACATATTTATAGTACATGGGTGACCGTTGGGATTCACATCCCAAGGTCCCTTGGACTGCTTTGTCCATTCGGCTTCCACACTAACCCATTTAAGATTAGGTGTCCAACATTCGCCCCCTTAATCCGAAGGGTTATGTATGAGTCCAAGAAGAGAGCTGTAATACAAAATGTGCAAATATGCATGGCAGCACTAGGCTGAATGTGCTCTCTGAAATGTTGGTATAAAGGGCGGTGGTTTAAGGATGGCCACCAACACTGGAACACTTAGTGCAGTTCCCGGAACTCTTCCAAAACTGGCAAGAAGCTGAAGTCTTCTGCTAGAGGAAGTGATCCTATTGTTTTAAAGAGGGAAACCTTCAACCATAAAAGGGAGGTCTCACCCCGCATAAAAGGTAAAACTTCAACCTGAAAAGGGAAGTCTCAACCTGTGATGGTTTAAGGATGACCAACAACTCTGGAATGCTTATGCAATTCCTGGAACTCTTCCAAAGCTAGCAAGAAGCTGGAGTCTTCTGCTAGAGGAAGTGTTCACAATTTTGTTCCTGGAATTCTTCCAAAACTGGCAAGAAGCTAAAGTCTTTTGCTAGAGGAAGTGTCCCAGATTGCCCACTGAAGGCATGTTCACGGGCATCTTTGTCTCTGGCTACAACTTTGAAAATGGTGTGGCAGTTTGTGGCTCAGGCTCGCTTGATGTGGCTTTGAAGCTTGTAGATGACCATCATTCCCCCCCTGTCAGATACAAGGTGAGAGGATGGAGAAAACTCAACTGCAAGATTGTTCAATATTCTGGAACAAGTTCTGACATGTGTTTGGAATATCTTCTTGGCTATTGATGCCCATTGCCAAGAAGCGATCCATCCTAGATGAATCTTTGTTCTTGCAGGACGATTGTTTTTGAAGCATCTGTTTGAAGAATGACTGGTTTTATGACAGTGCTTACATGGATGAAGATCAAAACAGTGATCTTTCAGATGGCCAACTCGATCACAGTGTTGGCATTTCACGATCTGTTGTTGTTGTTGTTGCTGTGGAAGAGAAGCAGAGTCTGGAACAGCTGTAGCTGAACTGTTATGAGGAGCAGGTGAACTGTCATAAATGAAACCAGCACTCTGAAACTGAATGGGTTTTGAGTAGTCTGGAATATGAAAGGACAAGTCCTTGTCATATCCAAGACCAGTTTTGTGCTTATTGTGGACAAGTTGTTCCCAAGGTCTGATGATGGGCTTGGGAAGTGCAGACTGAACTTCTGCATTTGCATGTAACCTTGCTGCTTTGTTTGGTACTAAATCTGAATGAACTGTAACATGCTGCTCATGGGTGGTTGTCTCAATGTTCTGAACAAAAACAGGTTCAGAATGGTGTCTATTTTGATGTAGCTCTTCTTGCTTTCGCTGTGATTCAAGCTGCAAAAAATCAATCTTTTCCTTTGCATTTTGTAGACAGACCTGAATGTCTGTGAGAGAAACTTTGCTGACTTTTAATGTATCATGATTAGAGGAATGTATCAGAGTTTTTAAGAACTCTAATATTTCAGTAATTGCAGCCATTTTTCTTCAATGTCACTTAAAAACTGATCACAACTGAGGCAACAGCAACAAAAAAATAATATTGTACTCTTACTACAAGATCTTGTAAGGGCTTGTCAAGTGGCAACAATGTCGCGAAAATGGTTGATGGAGCAGGACCTGAGTAAGATGGATGTTACCAAGTTGCATCCACTTTCTCCAGAGGTCATTTCTCGTCAAGCTACAATAAACATTGGTACAATTGGGCACATGGTAAATCAACAATCCACAGTTCGTTTCAAGAATGAACTGGAGCATAACATCACTATTAAACTGGGATATGCCAATGCAAAAAAATATATAAATGTGAAGATGAGCGTTGTCCTCAACTTCAAACTTCAGAGCATCTGGCTGCTATGGAAATCATGCAAAATCTCTACAAGAAACTGCTCCAGAATCTCTACAAGAAACTGCTCCTAGAATTACTGCCAAAAAATGTCTTCAAAATTGCTTCAGATTCACTTCATAATGCTGATCAAATCTCCATCTTAAGACATTTCACCCACTGGCAATCCTCTACTATCATCGACGCTAGTTATAGGTTGGATTTATTCACGGACAAGGTTCTGATTTAACATTGATGACCATATATATACGCCCCCTCAATACAGTTCCACTGACGAATATACAACTCAGACAGCCACGGGTTGCAAATAGAGCGCATGCACAACACAGCATCCTCGGCAATTAACCATACAACATGTATATATATTTTTACTGGCACACATCCGCAGGCTGTTCTTGTCTTTATTTGATATGGGCGATAGTTATAGGTAGGTGTTATCATGCAGAAACTTATCCTTCAATTTCTGGAAATATCACAAGTTATCAACCGCTGTACTCACAGTTATCTAGGAAAATTGTCTAGATACAGAACATATCTGAAGTCGGTTTTACAAAATGACTTTGATCTAATTTTAGAAATCGCCCAAGCCCAAGGTAATTGACCCAAAAGAAATCTCTCACTGGCCGATGACAGGCTGAATGTTATCTTAAGTCCTAGATAAAGAATCTTCGTTTGATGATGCATTGACCTCTAATCCGAGATTTGAATCAGAAGCAGATCATATATTTGTCAGCCTTCTCATGATCAATCTTCAAGAAATCGACATTTCAATCCATTTTGAATCCAGTGCTGAATTTAACACTTTTGCCTCTCGGAATTCTAAAATCCACAATGAGATAAAAAATAAATATCAACTGCAAGAAGCCGAGGATGACACAACAGAGGACAGATTGGTCGCAATAGGCTTGTGTGAGCAGGAATTTCTGCACTGATGATAGAGCGATTGGTTAGTCAAGGTATATGATTAAATCATTACTTCTCTCCTTCGCCATATGGAGGTATAAAATGAAGTGATTGGGCCATGGACGAGAGTGAGAATTTTCAGATTGGATCCATGAAATGGAAACAGGTAGACATAGACAGCTAGAGGAAGGGAACTTTTCCAACATCTCTGGTACAACTGTGGTGGTTTAGAAGAAATAGATGAGACCAACAACGATCTCCATAGTCACGCCCTCTCCAGTGCTCATTGTGAATGCTAGCCTTTTTAAAATAGCGCTTAACAATCAATCGATTAGACGACGACAACTTTTCTCCTTAGCTGAACCCGCTAAACCTTCTTGTTGTGTGGACTAAATCAACTAACATGGCAACGAAACAACTTACATGGCATCAGCTCTAGCGAACAGATATGCAACTCAATCAACGCGGGCAGGGACAACGTTCTATTGCAACTTCTCACACGTGGATCAACACAGTTCTCCAACGCCACAGCGAGCATTAATAGACGATTGTCTCTTCCACGCCCACAATCGACAGAGCCTTCATGCTACTCCTCAGACCATCACGACATTTAATCAAACACAGGTCATGCGTTCAATCCCATTCTTGACACCACGGTTCATATCCCACAGCGGCTATTAGAGGCAGTTCAGGATAGCGTATGGGTCGAGGTCGATTCACATACACCACTTCAGGCGTTCTTTGTCAGCAGGCGTTTCCTTTCCTTCAGGCGTTCTTGTCAGGCAGCGTTTCCTTTCCTTCAGCCGTTCTTGTCAGGCAGCGTTTCTTTCAGGCAGTAGACAGAGGAGCAGAAGGCAGGCAGTGCTGGTCAGGTGGCAGCTAAATTCTAGCTGAGGAAATATTCATAAGTAATGGCAGAAACCATAAAACAAATGGTACAAATATCAGCAGGGCAGGATATCGCCCGCTCTGATACCATGTTAAACACACATGGGGAGCGAGAAAGATGTAAAAGATAAAACATGCATTTTCATTTTTATTCACAAATGATACATATTTATAGTACATGTGGTGACCGTTGGGATTCACATCCCAAGGTCCCTTGGACTGCTTTGTCCATTCGGCTTCCACACTAACCCATTTAGGATTAGGTGTCCAACACAAATCATGAATAGAGATGTTTATATTGAGGCTATGATTATCCTGCAACAGGCTCAGACCACTGGCCAGTTAAGTTAGAAATCGATCTAAAACAGAGTCCTAAAAATCGACCCTTTAGGTTTGAAGCTTTTTGGCTCAGGAATCAACAGTTTATGTCAAAGGTAGAAGAATGGTGGACTACAAGCCAACAAAGTGAGCGAAGTAAGATGCAAACGATCCAACTCAAATTGAAGGAACTCAAGGGGAAAATAAGAAAGTGGAATAAAGAGGAATTCGGAGATATATTCAAAGAAAAACAACGTTTAGAACAAAAAATGAGTGAGTTGCAACAGAAGAATATATTGGAAGGCAGGAACGAAGAGAGAAGCAGAGAAGAGGGCATAGTAATAGGCCAACTTGAGGAGCGTAGAAAACAGGAAGAAATCTTATGGAGGCAAAAGTCTCGGATAAACTGGCTCAGAGAAGGAGAAAGAAACACGAAGTTTTTTCATCAAAACATGATCTAGCGAAGACAAAGGAATAGGATTTTTTCAATTCAAACTGAGGGGGGACAATGCATAACCCAACACGAAGAATTGGAACAGGAACTGGTAGGACACTTCAAGGATCTGCTCACTGAACCTCAAAGGAATAGAACAGAGGCGATAAGAAGAATAAGTAATGAGATCCTACAGCTGGTTACCAGGGATCAAAACTTAGCATTGATGAGGGCAGCAACTCTGGAGGAAGTGGAGGAAATTGTGAAAGGCATGAAAAGAAACAAAGCCCTAGGGCCAGATGGATTTACAGCGGAATTCTACCAAGCAAGCTGGCAGTTCCTGGGAGGAGAAACACTGGAAGTGGTGGAGGAATCGCACAGACACCAAAAGGTATGGCCAGGCCTAAACTCTACCCTTTTAACTCTTATTCCTAAAACTGCTCATTCGGAAACAGCTCAGGGTTTCCGCCCAATTGCGCTTTGTAATGTGATATATAAGATCATAGCCTCTTTAATGGTCAAAAGATTAAAGTCAATCCTTTCCAATATAATCTCCCCTGAACAAACAGGGTTTGTGGAAGGGAGACAGACCTTAGATGGTTTGGTAGTATCCCAAGAAGTTATTCACATCCTGAAACAAAAAAAGGAACTAGGAATGATGATAAAACTGGATCTCTCAAAAGCCTATGATCGCCTAAATTGGAACTATCTAGAGTCAATTCTACAGGCTTTTGGGTTCTGCAACAGATGGGTGAGTTGGATACGCAGCATGATTTCTACACCAAATTATTCTATCCTTTTGAATGGGACTCCAACTTCGACTTTTAATGCCACAAGAGGATTACGCCAAGGCAGCCCCATATCGCCATTTCTATTCATCATAGCAACTGAAGGGTTGGGAAGATACTTCAAAAAAGAGCTGAGAGAAAGGAAAATAAAAGGTCTGAGACCATGGGGCAACAATCTTCCTGTAACTCATCAACAATTCGTGGACGATATCATGCTTTTTTGTACTACTTCCCTGAGAGAAGTTAAAAGGGTAAAAGGGATACTGGAGGTATTTATGGAAGCCTCAGGCACTGAAGTCAACAAGGACAAATCAAACACCTTCATCTTCAACGCCCTTGAATTGGTTAAAGGGCACCTGACAAGGACTCTGGGATTCAGAAGGGGAGAATTCCCCACAAAATACTTGGGCACGCTACTAGCTGTCAATCCTCTGAGAATAGCTAACTAGCAGCCTACCCTAGAGAAACTTAAGAATAGATTAGCCAATTGGGCTTTCAAGTCTCTGAATATAACAGCAAGACTTGTGCCCCTGAAATCAGTCCTCCAATCGATCCCCATTTATCCACTATCGGTAATGGCCGTTGCCAAAGGGGTATGTAATAAAATGGTTGAGATTTTTAGAAAATTTTTATGGGGAGGACCGAAACAACAGAAGAAATGGGCCCTATCTTCCTGGCACAGTTTAATAAAAACAAAAGAGGAAGGGGGACTTGGTCTTAGAGATCCTCTTACACTAAACCAGATCCTCGGAGCAAAGTTGTGGTGGCGCTGGATGCAAGGAGGCGATGATTTATGGAAAAAAATATGGACTCAAAAATACAACATGCCTGCAACTGCTGAAGAGATTTTGAGAAAGGAGGAGATGCCAAAAGGATCCACGATATGGGATTTGGCAAGTCAAAACAGGGATATCATAAACAAGTATGTTTTTTGGGAAATAAGAAATGGAAGGATAGCTAAATTCTGGGAGGAGGCCTGGCAGCAACGGGGAAAAATGGTGGAACTTCAAGACATGTTAATCGCATGCAGGGAAGCCAAAGCCAAAGGTCTAAACTATGTAAGTGACTATTGGAGGGAAGGAAGAGATAGTGAAGCGAACAAAGTTCCTTCTGAAGATTAATTACTCCAAAAGAGTTGGAATATGAAATTATCCATTGAGGATATTATATTATATTAAATATGTGAATAATAATGAGTATGATAATTTACAAATGAGAACGAGAGGCTTGCTTATATACCAAGCAAGTGTCTCTTCATGAAGAGTCATATCCTATTAGACATGCCTCTTCAACCTTAATTACTAGCTTAACTAACTATTATTTATGATTATTATCTTTTACATTATATTTATATTATTTATATATTTTATTCGTTACATTGCCTTCTTCCTCAAAAAGCTTTGTCCTCAAAGCTTGTCGATGAAAAAGGCTTGATCTCTTTTTCAGCTTCGAAAGTCTTTCTGTTTTGGAATAGTCATCCCCGTCGATACAAGTTGATATGATCTTCTTAGTGACAAACAAAATTGTCGCACTGAGAAAGGATCAGACCATCCCAGATTAATCTTCTGTATAGCATTCTGATCATTGGAATTTTGTAACGACTTGTTAGCATAAGACTGGATTGAGATTACATCACTATTATCTGGAACATCAATTTGTTGTTTCAGTTCTGACTTGTTCAAATATGTAGCATGGTTGATTCGTCTGTTCTCATGATTCGGATGCCGATATGGAACCTTTTTTGTTTGATTTTTCCTTACTGGGCATGCGGCAATTTTTATATTTTCTTCTGGCGAAGATGTTGTTGAGTTTGCTATGAAACATTCACTGGGGATATTCGTCATTTGAATTGCAACATCCACGCGCGTCTTTTGTTCAACTTCCTTATCTTCTTCCTGAGTTGTGACATTCACTGAATCGATATTTGTTGTTTTGCCATCAACTTGAATTCCTACATTTGATGCTTCCTTCTTGATAAGTTGTTGTACCTGGTATTCTAATGACTTCTTATCCTTTTTAAGTTTCTTAGTTTGCGACAGTAATTTTTCGCTATGGTTTTTAATTGAGAAACTTCTTCATTTTTGTCAATATTGATTTTGTCGATTTCTTTTTGCATATTTTGTAATACCTTTTTACCTTCTTGAGACATTACTTTTGAAATATCTAAGATATCTTCTAGTGTTACTGAATTTGGTTTTAGTGTAAAATCTTGGAGCGTTACTTGCTTCTTTTTTTAAGAAAATGTTAAAAACTTCTTCTTTGTATTTAGAATAAAGGAACCTAGAGTTTCCATCCAAGGTAAACCCAAAATAATGTCCCCTTGATTGTTCCATAGGGTCTGAACTGAGAATTGTACAAATGTATAATCTTCAATGTTCAACTGTAAATTAGCTATGTCATATATTTTATTGCGAAAAAGGTCTAATTCTAATTTTTCAGTTATATTTGACTCTGGAATCACTAGTTGGTTTGCGATTTTAGGTGTTATATATTTCAATCTTCTGCCGGAGAAATAGAAATAATATCTTTTCCTACTAGAGTTCCTTTAATGTTAAATAACGCTTTACCGTATCTGGGTGCGGTTTCTGGGAATCTTATGGCCTTCATTTTTGTATTAGACTCCATTTTGCTTCTTGAATAATTAAATATTTTTTTTACTTTTCTCTTTTCTTTTTTAATAGATTTTTTTTCAACAGATTTATTTATTTATTTTTTTCTTTATTATTAATTATTTTTTTTATATGATATATTCTCTCTCCTTTTTTTTTCCCTTTTTTTTATATAATTTCTCCTTTTTTTTCCCTCTTTTTTTATATAATTTCTCTTTTTTGTATATATTCTTTTAATCTATAAAATATATTTCCACTTCTCTCTT
>APFE030254796.1:0-25080 GCA_000404065.3 Pinus taeda
CCTTTAAGTGTTAAACTATGGTGAATTGAGTTCTTGGGTCCTATCTTTGGATGTTTTTCTTCAATGTTTTAATACTTATTACTCAGAATTCATGGTTACTCATGATCTGACTTCCTTTAGGTATTAAACTTTGATCTATCACTTTAAATTCTTTCCTTTTGAATACCTTGATGTATCACTACTCAGAATTCATGCCCACATGCTCTGACTCCTATGAACTTTAAGTTATTGAGACTTTCTTGAATGTGTCACTCTTTCATTGAAGTATATACAAGCCTCAGTTTTATAAGAAGAGCTATTTGTTATCCTTATCTCTATCACTGACTCCATAGCCCAATGGTAGCAACTCTCCATCTTCCAATCTATAAACATATAAAATCACAAACCATAGAGTTAGTCATTATCCATATCTTTAATCAATATCATTAACCCTTTGAGAGAACCCTCTCAAGCTAAGGAGGCTAAGCCTTAGCTAAAAGATTTGTTTGAAATAGTTACACTGAGATAGTCTGATCAGCAGCCTATCAGGGTCCTATTTTGGTGATAACATTTTGGTGTGTGTGCCAGGAGTCTGAAGATTAATCATTCCTGAAATCAAGACACTGAACTTTTGAAGGTAGCAGGAGCTCAGAAGAACTTTCAAGGCTGCAATCTACCTTGGCGACTCCACACATCGAATAAGAAATTAGAAGGTGACTCCACTGCTATAATATCAGTAGTTTGATGAATTTTCAAGATGATTTCCACTGCAAGAATGAATGCCAGGTATGCTCCTATGAATCGGTCTCATATCCCTGGTTTTCCATATCCTATGCCAAAGGTCGATTGGTTAGATGATCTTCCGATATTCAAAGATGAAAAGAAAGACAATGCTGCTCTTCATTTGGTTAGGTTTCATATGCATGTACGCAATCTTGAGGTTCAGTTTCTTGAGAATTGTCTCATGAGGATTTTTATGGCCACTTTAGAAGGAAAAGCATGGTCTTGGTATAAAGGTTTGGAAAATGGTTCAATATATTCACTTGCTAATTTTCATGATGAATTCTATGAGATGTATAAAGAATTTCATCCTTCCTTATTGTTGCTCAAAGATTGTTGTAGACATTCTTTAAGTCTTATTCAGTACTTGGAGGATTGTTATGGTGATGATGAATTTATGGATGAAGAAATTTTAGAGGCTCTTCATAACAATGCATTTCAACACCAAGAAGAAAATATAACATCTCATGAAATGCAACATGAAAATCAGCAGGGGTTTACTTATGAAAAGCATGTTCAATCCTCTGATATTGATGTAGAGATGCAGCAGTCTTCTCAATATTCAGATCATTATGAGTATGAAATTGATTGCAAACATCAATAAGAAGTACTGGAAAATAGCTTTTATAGCCCTCGGGTAGAGGAAAAGGTTGTTCAATTTTGCAATTCCTTGCAGCAGCTTACTTCAAAGAATGATCACAATAGTGAGGAAAATTACATGGTCTATGAGAATCATGTAGAAAGTTAGTTGGATAGCATATCAAAGAAATCGTGTGTGGCTGAGAATCAATTGTCAAAAGATGAAGAATCTTCTAATGATCATCAAAATAATCATGTCTTCTTTGACCCTATAAGTGAATACATGGACAAGCTTTGCACACCAATTTTTCAATTTCATTTGCATTATGAAGATCATATACATTATAAGTTGATTTGGTCATCTCACTATCATGGTTATTTTGAGGTTGAATGCAGTCAAGAGCCTCCAATATCACAAAGGACAATTGATTGGCTTTATTGGAAATATCATGTTGCTTGAGCTACAAGTGGAGCTTGCAGCTGATAGGGTAGGTAGGTAGGAAAATGCAAATAAGCTTAAGGTTGACTGAGTATTTTTGTTTTTAGTAGATATAGACTTCTCTCTCCTACAGTGATCATCAAGTTCAACCCCGAGGTGAAGGCCCAAGAAGCTTAAAGAGAATGCTTGTCAAATAAATTTCTATTTACAATAATGGATAAGGCACTGGACCTGTGAGTTCTTAGTGTACCACAAGGGCACACTATCCCAAGTGGAGCCACTGTTATCACTAAAAAGATTTCAAAGGAAAAGGGTTAGGTAAGGGAGAATTGGCCTTGGTTATTCTCAAGTTCCTTTCATGCATAAGAAGCACTTGGCAAACTTAGGGTCAGCATACATCAGAGTTCTTTGAAGGCTCAAGCAAGGCATGTAAGTTTTGAACAACTTCATGGTAGATGGAAAGGACATTTCAAGCAAAGGAAAGATCAAGAGAGCTGAATTGGCATTAAAACTATGTTTTGATGATTACACAGCAGTTTCGTAGCGCGCGCTAAGAAACTGCTGAAGATAATGCCTAATGCACAGCAGTTTCGTAGCGCGCTACGAAACTACTGTAGTTGCATATTTTGATATAGTTGACCAGTTTTGAGGAACAAAAGGGAAACCTTTTTGAAAGGGAGTTTATGAATAAGGATCATTCACACAACACAAACATCTAGCAAGGGCTTATATCTCATGTCATCTTCACATTGCAGAGACAACTAAAAGGTTAGGTTTGTTAATAATCTCATATGGAGTATATGCTCATATCGTCTTTGGTGAGAAGCAATTCATTCCAATGGGATTCCTTGCATCAACTATACCAGTAATTACTCTTGGGAGCACTATGGAAGCAACAAATATGAAGGAGAAGTTAACAAGGCTCGCTACATGCCACATAACTCATTTTGTCATTGCAACGAAGACAGTGAGCTCAAATGTTTATGTGTTTGATTACAGCAAGCATCCATCAAAGGCTCCTTAAGAAAGGGTTTGCAATCCCGAATTGATATTGAAAGGTCATTCTAATGAAGGATATGGTTTGACATGAATTCCTCTAAAAGAAGGTCACATACTAAGTGGTTCAAACGATGCACAATATGCTTGTGGGATATAAACGCTGCATTTGGAAAGAAATGCTTGAGGCCAATCAAATAGTTAAAGGTTCATGAGGGAGCAGTTGAAGATGTTTCATGGCATTTCAAGGATGAATACCTCTTTGGCTCTGTTGGAAATGATTGACATTTTCTCATATGGGACATGCGTACACCTGCACCTAACAAGCCTCAACAATCAGTTGTAATTCATCAAAGTGAGGTTAACTATTTGGCCTTTAATCCATTCAATGAGTGGCTGTTGAGAAAATAAATCCCAAGACAGTCAGAGTTTGGTATTGAAACTGTGATTTTTGGAAACCCCTGAAGCAGCCTGTTTTAGCAAACAAACTGTTTTTACTAGTTAAATTACAGAAGCTTTCCTGAGCAGCTGAGAACTCAATTTTGCAAATGGACAGAGGTTTTTCTTCCTAACATGCTACACTACAAAAACCTCTTTCAGTTTCTTCAAATCCATTCTGAGGTGGGAGAAATGAAGGACCAAACTTGCGTTACGAAACTGCTGTAGGTGCAAGTTTTTCACAAGCATATTTCTCTGTTTGACACCTGTTTTTCAATGACACATTCTGGGTGGTAGGGAAGGTTTTTCAAAAAACCAAAAGAGGTTTTTGTTTAGTATGGATTGGTTCACAAAATCCGCCTTCATTTTTTCCAAATACATTTTTTATCATAAGTTATGATCTCTGTCCCAAGACTCATTTTTCAGCCAGAACAGAGCAAGGGACAGTCTCCTAGTTTCTAGGAACATCAAGGATCGATTCTGGACAGCTGGAGAAGTATTTTAAAAAACCAAGAGATTTTTTTGTTATAGACATCCTGGACTACAAAAACCTCCTTCAGTTTCGAAAAATGTGTCATGGATGAGGATATAAAGGCTCTGTCCCATGTGCCATTTTCAGGGATCCTAAACCTAAAAACATGGAAACATGTTCCCTAATTTCTAGGGTTTGTCTTCAGCAGTCAGATGACCACGTGGGAGGCTTCATCAAATTCGACTTATTTAGGTTGCAAGTTGTCAAATAATTCTTTAAATGCTTAGATAAGGTTGTTGTAATCATAATAAGGAGTTACACTCCTAGTTGTATTAGGTCTCTAGGACTCCTAGTTAGGTGTCATTTGCATTTAATAGTTAGTTTTAAGTATCAATAGGTGTCATAGTAGGATGAATTCGAATTCCCCTCATGCTTGAGGAGGAATCCAAGTTATGTAAAGAGTTCTATATATAGCTGAAGCATCAATGTAATCAGGGTTGGAAATTTTATGGAAAAGCTTGTATTTGGCCTATGTAAGACTCATTTTCAGTAATACATGCTTGACTTTACTTCTGAGGATTCATGAAGGATTTTTTATGTTCAAAATATGTGATGTTGTCCTTTTCTTAATTCTTATAGTGGTATGGATGTATAATCACTCATAATTCACTGAATGTGCTCTGACTTCCTGTATACATTTATAAATTGTGTGGTCCCATATGAGTTTATGTTCTGAATGTTTAAATGTTGAATGCCCTGACTTCCATGTAAGGTTGAGTTGATTGTTATATTGAGGTGTTTTTGACTCCATAAGCCCAATGGATAGTTGTTTAATGTGTTTCCACCATTCATATTTGTCATAGTTGTTTTATAAGAGTTATCCATCTTATCTTTAATCAAAATCATTAACCCATCAAGAGAGAGCCCTCTCAGGTTGAGGAGGCTAAGCCTCAGCCTAAAGTAGGTTTGAAATAGTTACTTGAGGTCTTCCTGGTCTGCAGCCTTCCAAGGTCTGATTTTGAGATAACAGGTTCATGACCGGGATCGAGTTGAATTCCTTTCCTGTTGAGAGGGAGTGTTGAAAATTGCAACAAGAAATGATAAAAATAGAATCCAGTATATTCCAATTTTAATTTGTCCTTAAATCAAAATTGTGAATTAAATTCGAATTTAGTCTCACCAGCTTCTTGGAAATAATTGATTAATTCATTTTTGATTAATTAGCTAGAGAAATTCAAGTTAGAAGTCTTTCCAATGTCATGCAACAATTATACCTTATATTAAGGAGATTAGAACTTAATTAAGTAGATAGGATTGAGTTATATTTGAGTTGTAATTAGTTAGCTCAATTTACTGAGTTAAGTCTAGTTAAATTAGTTCCAAACTGTTTGAGGAACTAATTGTGATTTATCACTGAGTTGATGCATGCATGCACTCAGCCAGTGTACTCTAGATAACTAAATATTCCCTCATCAGAAACTCATGCATGTTTAGTCAGAGAAAGACCTAGTTGAGATTAAAGACAAGGACAATGTACTATTAGTTTCATGTGTTTTCCTCATGCATGTAGTCAAGGAAAGGTTCCTTGAGGATTGCATAGTTCTGACAGTGTGTTAGAGCAGTGTGTGAGAGCAGTGTTCCACTGAGTGAAACTGATCATCCCAGAGGAACTGCATAAGGAAATAGGAGCTTGGAGGGTAGACAAGAAGGCTTGTGAGAAGATTTGATTACCTATGCACATCCAAGACGATTGTACTAAGAGTTGGCTAGCTATGAGAGCTAAGGCTTTGTATAATTCTGATGTATTTCTCTGAGTATTTTCATGTGTATTGTGCATTGATTCTTCTTCTTTTGGCTATATGTGTTCAACTCGATCTTGCTCAATATTTAAGCTTCCACAAATTGATAATAGAAGTAGGTTCTAGTATTTTTCTTTGGCTATATTGCATTATCGGGTTAATCTACAATCATATTTTCTACATAGTCTTCGAGTGAGATTTGTAGAGAATTTGCAGAATTTGTACATGGTATCAGAGCCAAGTTTATCGGAGTTGTGAACAATATACAGAGAAGGGAATTCAAAGTTTGAAGTTCAGGGTTGTAGGTGCAAATTGAATTCCTATCATACTTCAAGGTTGGCTAATGGTGTTCTATGGCCTGAGACTCGAGTATGCCTTGGAAGGTAGCTCAAATTACATAGCATGGAAAGATCACATGGAGGCTTTATTAGAAGACAACAGCATGAAGGATTTCATTGATCAATAAATCCCAAAGCCAAGTTCAACTAACGCACAATTGTTGGCTGGGTGGAAGAAGTGTGTGGTGAGGGCGAGACAGATCATCCTTGAGGGAGTTCAAGACCATATTTTCTCGAGTCTCTATGGGAAGGATACTCCATATTCAATGTGGAATACATTGAAGGAACTCTACTAGAATAGTAGCAACCAGAGAAAATTGGTGCTCAAGGATAAGCTTTGAAGAATCAAGATGGAGAACAATGATACTATGTCCACATATCTGAACAAGCTCACCACTTGTAGAGATGAGCTTGGTAGTGTGGGAATAAATACTGTCGATGATGATATGGTGAACCTTGCTCTCCTTGGCCTTCCAAAGAGCTGGAATAGCTACTAGGACTCTATGAATGGAAGGGAGAAACTCCCGGATTGAGAACGACTGTGGTCAGATCTCATGCAGGAGGAGATCAGGAGGAACACACGAGATGGTTTTTCATCCAAGGATGATGATGAAGAAAATCTAGCCTTAGCGATTAAGGCAAGGAAAGGGAAGGGGAAGGATTCCCATTCCAAATCGAAAGTGAGATGCTTTAATTGTCATGAGATGGGACATTATGTGACTAATTTCCCATCAAAGAAGTCCACGAAGGGATCCTTGGAAGGATTGGAAGGTGAGACATTAGCCTCTCAGTTCGAAATGGACTTCACCCTCATCACATGCATTTTGTCATCGATGATGGGTTGTGGTTGGTAGCTTGAAGGTGGAGCCTCATTCCACATGACCAGTGATAAAAGTTTATCCAATACCTTGGAGGAGAAAGACCTCAAGATGCACATAGAGATGGGTGATGACGGAAAGTATAGTGTTTTAGGAGTGGGCATAGTTTCTTTTGAGAGGGAACATGGAGCTCCTATCACCTTGACAGATGTGAAGTATGTGCCTGGACTAAAGAAGAACTTGGTATCGGTCGTAATGTTGGAGGACAAAGGCTACGATGTTGTCTTTAGTAAAGGAAAGGCATTCTTTAGACACATCACAATGAGATAGGTGAAATAGATCGGTTCATGAGTTAAGAACCTGCATTCTTTTGAGGTTAAATATGCATGAAAAGCCTTGAGGAGCAAGGTCAATGTTAGAGACTTGGTGGTTGAGAGAGAGAGTAAATTACCTCTCAACATGCAGTCCCAGAAGAAGTCTTGGACAATTGTGGAGGAGCCACAATTGAAGAAGTGGGCAGAGGGATCACATGTAGCCATACCTCCAGGTGTGAGGTGGGGCAATGCGAAGTGATAGTCTCAAGAAGGTTGAAATTGGGCAGGGTCCATTGAGAGGTTTTATCTCATGGATCGTACCTTGCTATGGGAGCCCAAAGTACATGGTAGTGGGAGGAATAAGTGGGATTGATGCAGTAAGAGATCAAAGTGACATAGGCTAGAGCAGTTAGATACCTAAGAGTGCAGAGAATGATTGACAACAGTGAAGAAAGGTAGAGTCAATCGAAGCAAAAAGTTTTCAATTGACAGAGGAAATAACAGTTAGAGACTTTGATGACAAATGC
Organism: Pinus taeda; assembly: GCA_000404065.3. Lineage (NCBI taxonomy): Eukaryota > Viridiplantae > Streptophyta > Pinopsida > Pinales > Pinaceae > Pinus > Pinus taeda. The sequence continues at coordinate 7,480 of APFE030254796.1, forward strand.
ATCATACTGATTCAGGTTGGTTGTTTTTTTTGTTTTTGGAGTTGTTGGAGCAACAACACTAGAGAGAAGTGTTGCATGCATAGCATTCCAAAGGTTCACAATTGAGATTAGGTTGAATTCCTTTCTTGTTGAGAGGGAGTGTTGATTATAGCAACAAGAAATGATAAAAATAGAATCTAGTATATTCCAATTTTAATTTGTCCTTGAATTAAATTGTGAATTAAATTCGAATTAAGTCTCACCAGCTGCTTGGAAATAATTGATTAGTTCATTTTGGATTAATTAGTTGGAGAAATTCAAGTTAGAAGTCTTTCTGAAGTCATGCAACAGTTATCCCTCAAATTAAGGAGATTATCCTTTAATTAAGGAAATAAGGTTGAGTTATATTTGATTTGTAATTAGTTAACTTAGTTCCAAACTATTTGAGGGACTAATTGTGAGTTATCAGTCAGTTGATGCATGCATGCACTCAACTAGTGTACTCCAGATAACTTAAGATTTCCTCATCAGACACTCATGCATGTCTAGTTAGAGAAAGACCCAGTTGAGATTAAAGACAAGGATAGTGTACTATCAATTGCATGTGTTTTCCTATAAAGGAAACTCATGCATGTAATCAAAGAAAGGTTCCTTGAGGATTGTGCAGTTCTGACAGTGTGTTAGAGTAGTGTGTGAGAGTAGTGTTCCACTAGGTGAAGGAGATCATCCTAGAAGAATTGCGCAAGGAAATAGGAGCTTGGAGGGCGGAGGAGAAGGCTTGTGAGAAGCTTTGATTATCTGTGAGCATCAAGGAGGATTGTATTGATAGCTAGCTAGTTGTGAGAGTTAAGGCTTTGTATAATTCTGATGTATTTCCACCTTGTATGATGATACAGACAGTGGGGTTTTTAGCTGAGGCTTTCCCCTGAGTATTTTCATGTGTATTGGGCATTGATTCTTGTTCTTCTGGTTATATGTGTTCAGCTCGATCTTGCTCAATATTAAGCTTTCAAAAATTGATAGTAGAAGTAGGTTGTAGTATTTTGCTTTGGTTATATTACATTATCGGGTTAATTTACAGTCAAATTTTCTACATAGTCTTAGCATGAGATTTGTAGAGAATTTGTAGAATTTCTATACACTACCTCTACTTCATTGCAAAATTGGCAAAGGAGTGTTAGGATTGTTCGAGTGGTAATTTCTATTTTCCACAACCCTTTAGTTGTAGATATTTTTTCTATTAGCATTCCGAAGGAGTTGTGGATTAATCATTTATCCCCTTTGAGACTTCTAATTCTAGGACGTATGTTTTTTATGACTTCAATTTGAGCTTTTTTCCCTCAATTTTACCCTCTACCTCTAATGTTTCTATTTTTTGGGAGTGTCATGCTCATTTTTAAGTCGAGTTATCCCTCTTTAGCCTCCTAGTCACCCTCCCGACACTCCCTCTTGGAGTTCCTACTATCTCTCTTTTTCCTCTGCTCCCTATCTAAACTCCATCTTTGATTTTTGCTTCCCTCCTTAGGATCCTAAACTCATTTCATCCCCTCCATGGGTCATGGCAAGACACTGTCTCTCCAATTCTCGCCATGGAGGTAGAACAACATAACCCAAACCCTCCCTTTCCCCTAACTTTGCTTCCCCCTCATGAACAAACCCATTCTCAATCAATAGCTTGAGTTGTTATGACTTGATATAGATAAATTATCTTTGATTTAATTTAGAGAGTAATCTTTTATGTGGAAGAACAAGCCCAAGAAGCCACAAGGTTTGTTCTAGATAGGAAAATGGACCCTGAAACCAATGAATGGATACTTGAAGTGGGTAACTCTACCAGAGCATGTGTCTCCTCTTACATGAAAATCATTGATCTTTACTAACATACTAAAACACTCATGGGAAGATTTCTTACTAGTAGAGTGAACTCTCAATAGGAAATGGCTGCTAGCATGGAAAAATTATTGGACAATATGGATAGACTTAGCAAGAAGGTATTGATTCTAGCCTAGAAATTTGTAAACTTTGACTTCTCCTCTTCGAACAATGATAATGATCTCTAGCCACAGTCTCCGGTGGACTCCCCAATTGAATGATGATCAAGCGAGCCAAATATTTCAAGAAGAAGATTTGTCATAATGTAGCCATTGTCATCTCTGTAAACACATGCTTTATTTAATTTTATGGTCTTACTTCAATTTTGAGAAACAATTTGGATGACAATAAAAGACATAACTGTAAAAATTTCAACTTATGCTATTGGTTTAATTTCCCAAGTGGTATACCAATATCTAGTAATGGCTATTTATAGATAAATTTTAGGTTTTTAAAAATGAGTATCTAAATTACTATATGCTATTTTTGGCATAGCCTCATGTTAGAAATAGTTCATTCACGTTCCATAGTTATAGTATATGATAATTGAATATGTATATGAATTTGTCATAAATATATGTAAATAATGATTCATATAGGTTATAAATTATAATTTATAAAATTATTATATATATAAGGATCAATAAATTTAATTCAACGTAAAATACATTTTTTACTTTATATTTCTTTATTTTAAATAAAATTAATAATATAATATATACCGTATGTAAAAGTAATCAATTAAATTAAATTAAATTTTTAAAACTTTCAAATTTTTATTTATATATCTTTATTTTATTTTATTTTATTATAATTAATGAATGACTCAATTGAATGTAAAATATGTAAAACTAATAGAATAACTAAAAACATAAAATATAAACCATATTTCATAATTGTAATAATAGAAGACTATAAACCTTAATCTTTTAAACCAAATAATTAGTTTTATAAAATTGTATTTTTTTGTTACTACAGTATTAAACACTTCATAAGATAATACAATATTTTTGCTTAAAGAACTAATAAAATTATTGAATATTGTATATCTTCACTGTTAGTTGAATGGTAGATTTAATACAAGGAAACCAAATTGATCTACCCATTTTTAGCACTTAAAAATATGAATTTAAATTGGAAAAAAATTAGCTAATTAATTAAAAATTAGTAAGAGTTATTGTATTTATACATATAAATTCTTGCACAACTACATATATCATAGTTGTCTGTTTTAATTTAATTTTAATTTCCAACATGAAAATAAATTTTTAAAACCACAAATCTGTTCATTCGTTTTCCTACACAGCTGCCTATCATCATTTTCCTGTGCTTTAATTTCCTAGATAAGAATAATTTTTTAAAAACACAAATATTTACATGCTTCATAAATAAAAAACTCTCAAGTTTAATTTATTATTTTTTATCAATCTTACCACCAAATTCAAAGCATAAACCTACACGAAAAAGCCAAGACCTTTAGGCATTCACAGAAAGAAGCAAGCCCCTGTTCATAGCTGCAAGTTCAACTAAAGCCTTGGAGCAAATGGACATGCATATAAACATTAAAACATGAATAAATTAGAGAAATAATAACAAATTCAAACTTGAGCTTGCAATCATAGTCTTCTCATATTGATATACAACAATGGATGTGAATGAAAACGTTAACAGAAACGACAGGGCCCAATGGCAGATTGAAGTCGGAGCAAATTGAAATTGAGATAAGTTCGGACTTGCTCTCTGTTGGAAATACTGAGAGCGGGTTGAATCAATATTTCTTTTCCCACTATTGTTTTACCAGTTAAAACATATATATTCAGAACACAAGATGAACAACAAGAATAAATGCTTTTATTAATATAAATTGTGCAGTAAAATAGATACAATATATAGATAGTTGCAATCAGTTACCAAGCTCCAACTTGGAATTTGGAGAGGCTCCAACCTCCAGAGCACCAACTCTATTTCGCCAAGACACTAAGCTTGGACTTAGGAGCACAGACTCCCAAGGAATTCAATCCTTCCTACTTCTTAGGCTTCAACCCCAAGGACTCCAATCCTACTTACTTCTGATGTACCAGTCCCAAGGACTCCAATCCTACTTACTTCTGAGGCACCAGCCCAAGGACTCCAATCCTTCTCACTTCTAAGGCACCAGCCCCAAGGACTCCAATCTTTCTCACTTTTGAGGCACCAGCCCCAAGGACTTCAATCCTTCTCACTTCTGACGCACCTGCCCCAAGGGTTCCAACCCAATCTTGTCAAGGCATGTTTGATAGTAATCTTTTGCTCTCAGAACTCTTCTCTGCTGAGTTATGTCTATTTACAGCTTCACTGTAGTCTCCAAGCTACAATATCAATGACAACCAGTCTTCTTATGAATGAGTCCTTACAATTCTCCACATTGCCCATACATAGTCTCCAATAGTCTTCATGCTCTCTAATAATGTATTCACACAGCTCTAGTCAGTCTACTGTTAGCTGCACTGAGCTCTGCATAAAGAACAACTTCTTGTTCAAGCTTATGTTCTCTGCTGGCTACTTTTCCCTTTGACTGTCTGCTGTCCTGTTTGCCCTTCGACCCTCTTTCTGTTTTGTTGGATCCTCTCACTATCTCTGTCTCCTCCAGGTTATTTTCCACAGCGTTCAACAACATTCAACAACATACACCAGCAACTTCATACAATGCTTAACCACGTCTGCTGCCTCACATTTTCATTCGTCACAACATACCAACCACCCCAACAGTCCTCTGTTTTTGCTGCTTTTATGCATTCCCATGCCTTTGTCCATTCATTTCCTCTTACACCGCCTCTTAGACTTCCTCAATGCTCGCTGTCATTTCCTCTGTGCTCGCTTGCTTCTTCAGCTTCCCATCTTTCGGTTTCCTCTGTCTATTTGTGCTCATAGGACACGTTGAATCAATGGCTAGGACCAAGTCATACGCAGAGGACACATATTTAGAAAACTGTAATTGCGCTCCTGGTTTCTCATGATAGTAGGCATACACAGGGATGGAATTATTTAATGGACCTGCCATGCCTTGATCGCAATCATAATTACCATGATTCAACCTACTGAATTATCAGGAGCATTATTGTATGCATCTCTGCCTCAAAATCCCCTGCATGGAAAATATACAATTACACAAGATTTATGAGTGAAACAGGAAAAAATTGTAAAAGAGCCAGACTTCAATAAATTTTATACCCGCATTTACAATGTATCGAGTCTGCAGTATAATTTCAATCCAGAGTTTCCCTTAGTCGATGCCCGATGGCCATGGACGCGATAAGACATTAAGCCAAATTGCAATATAGCATTGGGTCCGGTCTTGCAATCACAATCGGCGTTTTGTGACTCCCAAGGGTCCTTTATATATTGGACCCATGACTCTGCCGATGGCTAACGGCCGATCCACTACTGCTCCGATGAACCGGATGCAATGTAGTATTCAACCATTTTATAATGTCACATCAAGTCCGCAACATTCATCGCAATCGGCACTTGGGGTATGGCAAGGCTTCATAACATATGCGATTGTGACGGATGCGATAACATATTAAACTGTTTATAATAAGTCCGTTGGGTCCACTGCTCCTATCGCAATCGGCGCTTTCATGTGGCAGGGCCTTAACCACTTGCGATACCTGCTCCGAAATGCCAATGCGATAATCACTATCGTAAATCGTAAAGATTCAGGGCTTGACGGCTTGCGATGTAGCGACGGATGCAACAACTGTTAATGTGAGTGATGGGTTTTGCCTCCAATAGCTCCCGATTGTGTAATCTGCTTCCTCTGATGGCCCTATTTTGGCTCTATTTGCTATGTTGTCTCTGTCTACTCGTCCGATGGCTCCTAATTGTGCAGTTGCACGCATACATGTGATAGTTGTTAAATGCATGCGTATAAGCTCTCCAATCGTTGTTAAATGCATCCATTGCTCCTCCGATAATGTATTCTGCTTATACAATATAAACTCTGCCTTTTCCACTCCATCAGTGTATTTGCATATGTGTCTAAGTCTTCCACCTCCGATAGCTCTGATAACTCTATCGCTCCTCTTCTTTGGCATATATGTATGGTCTATAAATATGGCTCCGATGGTGGTGCTTCATGCTGTGTTATCTCCTCTTCTTTGGCATACATATGGCACCTCCTGCAGCTCCTCTAACTCTGTTGGCATATATATATAATATATAATTATATATATATATAATATATATATATATAGATTTTTGTGGCTCCTCTTGTAGCTCCTCTTGCTCTAATGTGGCTCCTCTGGCTTGACAGTGTCTTTTAAAGACCTCCTTAGGTAACTCCTTTTTGCTTATGGCTTGGCTATCCTGATGGCCTTGCTCCTGTCTCTTCATGAATCTTCTCTACATCCCCTTGCCTTCATGTCACCCTCTAGTATCCAGAATATTTCCATATTGACATCAATGACAACCTAGGTCAACAATCTCCCCCTTTGTTATTGATGGCAATATTCTTCTTCTCTCCCCCTTTGACATCAATGGCAAAGGAGTGCTCTGGGACTCCCCCTATCAAACTGTTTTTGTTCTTCATGAATGGTAGATCTTCACGGGTTTGTGACTCCCCCTATCATAGTGCTCTTCTTCTTTTTACTCAAGATAGAGGAATTGATATTTTATCATCAATTTGCACATTATTCCCTCTTCATGTCTCAGAACTGCTTTATCATGGCTTCAACAATGCTTAAGGATGCTCTACTTTAATATTTTCATTCAAATTGCAAACGGCCATACACCAAGTGTCCAAGTCCAAGCTTTGATGCCTCAATCTATATTGTTATCTTTCTTAAGTAGAATTGAGAGACCTTCATAGTCCGAATCAAGGGAAACTGCCACTAGGATTGTCTTTCTTGCTGTCTTTCTTCAGATCTGAGTTCATTTGTGTCTGTGTGCTTCTTCCTAACTCACTGCCATCCTTTCCTTGTGTTCCTTGTACATATCTCACCAGTTTCAAATATCCAATTTGTGGTTGTCTTTTAAGTACAATTGTTGTTGCATCTTCATGCAGTGCTTCAGTTTTGATATACGCTGTCAGCTGATCTTACTTCAAACTCTATTCCAGATGTATCTATTTGTTTGAAGACTACCTCTATTAGTTTCTAGAATTTATCTGTTCTCACATTAAATTCTTGAGTTAATACATACACTTGTATGATAACAACACTATGGTTGCTTGCCCTATTTCTTTAACAACAGTCCAAAGAATGGTTATAGGATCATATGCTTCAATGGAGTGCTCGTGAGACATGATCTTCATCAAAGAATGATTGTTAATATAGCTCAACAAGGATTTCATAAGGACCCTTTCACTAATAGCTTCAGCAATAATGATCAAGAATTATAGGCTCCCCCTAACTGTATGCATCATCTCCTTTTGGCAAAGTCTTCTTATAAAATGCTTAGATTGTCAAAATTTAGGCCAATGACATATGTTGTTGGCTTGAGAGCTCAAGGGACTTTCAGATTGTATTTCCTTCCTTCTCCATACTTGTGTAACTTTCTTCTTTTGCATGGTTCTAGCTTGTGTAAGAGCCCTAGTTAAGTTACAATCACATGCCATACGACCAATGTTGTGACACTTGAAGCATTCTACATTGTTCATGAATAAGAATTCATGGTTTCTTCCTGCAAAATTGTTTCTTGGAGGTTGTCAGAGACTATAACGTCTATCTCTATGAGATGGTTGGGGACCATAGCATCTATCTTTATGATATGCTTTACAGTTTTTTGCCATGTGACCAAATTTTGTACAAGAATAACAATAACCAAAAAATGAACTTTGGTACCTGGGAGATGGAGGTTTCCTTAATGTACTTCTGAAGCCTTTCTGCCTTGAGATCCTTTGAAGATAACCATTTCCTCTCGCCTCTTTGACATCATCTACATTTCTTCTTGGACATGGTTTTCTTCTTGGAGCATGATTTCTTCTTAGAGCAGGATTTCTTCTATTGTAGCCTTGATTTCTCTCCTTTCCTTTGCTGGAACTAGGAGCTTCACCATTTCTTTCTAGCTTCTTCACATCTCTTGTGTTTGAAGCATTTTCATTCTTGTTTGAGGGTTCACCTACATACTTGAGACCTGATTTATCAGATGGAATTCTGTGATACATGAGCATGTCATCCAAGGCTTGAGAGCTCTTCAATATTTTATTCATCCCTTCAATCTTTGTTCTGAGGAAGACAACCTCTTCTTCCAATATTTCACACTCATTATTCTTCTGGGCAAGTTGTTTCTCAGTTTCTTCCTTGCTACGAGTAGCTTCATCTTCTTCTATTTTAAGGGAGATGATATCTAGTTTCATTTTGAAGATTTTTTCATTCTTTGCTTGAATGCTCTCCATTCGCTTCTCAGCTCCTTGTGCCTGTTTCCTGGCTTCTTGTAATTGAGACTTAAGGGAGGAGACCTCTACCTTGTACTGACCAATCTCTTCTTCAAGTTTGTTCAAGCTCTTGTGCCTTTGTTCAAGTTGACTTGACAAGGTATCTTCCTGCTTCTTTGCTTTATTCAATTGATTTGTCATGGATATGACTTATTCATGATGCTTTCTTTTACTTTGATGAAATTCCTTCTTAAGCTTGGCAAGCTCTTCATCCCTTTCTTGTACTTAAAGCTTGATGAGGTCAACTTTCTTCCTTGTTTGATCTTGGTCACCATACGGAGTTATCTTCTTAAGTGCCTCATTTTCCTTTTTCAAATTTTTAATATCTTCCATGGAAGTCATAAGTTGAGTGAGGAGTTATTCTACAAACTCTTTTTCATTCTCTTCATCTTTTAGGTCTGCTTTAGCCTTGATGTCATCATTCTCATTTTCAGCTTCTATGACGGGTTCAGGATCTCCTTCATGATTGATGGTCATGATGAGTGCTCCTTTTGAGTGAAGGTCATGAAGTTTGTCCCATATATCCTTTGTTGATGAATATTTTCCGAGATTGTTCTTTACAGAATCAGGTAGCCCATTCAAGATTGTCTTCATTGCTTTTGCATTGTACTCCTTGGATTCCTCATGCATCTTGCTATTAGCAATCACTGATTTCCAAATTTCAATGCCTTGAGTCTATAAGAAATTCTTCATTCTTGCTTCCCATTTATTAAAGTTCCCATTGAGCCTTGGAGCCTCCTCAAATTGATTGTCTTTTTTTTAGTAGTAGAGGGAGACACATACTTAGGAGGATTTGAGACTTTCTTCCTTGACCTCACCGTTTGTGTTCTAAATGTCGACCTTCAAGCTATTAAGCTTTGAATGAAGGTACCTGCTCTGATACCAATTGTTGGAAATACTGAGAGAGGGGGTGAATCAGTATTTCTTTTCCCACTATTGTTTTACCAGTTAAAACATATATATTTAGAACACAAGATGAATAGTAAGAATAAATGCTTTTATTAATATAAACTGTGCAGTAAAATAGATACAATATATAGATAGTTGCAATCAGTTGCCAAGCTCCAACATGGACTTTGGTGAGGCTCCAACCTCGAGAGCACCAACTCTATTTTGCCAAGACACCAATATTGGACTTAGGAGCACAGATTCCCAAGGAATTCAATCCTTCCTACTTCTAAGGCTTCAACCCCAAGGACTCCAATCCTACTTCTTCTGAGGCACAAGCCCCAAGGACTCCAATCCTACTTACTTCTGAGGCACCAGCCCAAGGACTCCAATGCTTCTCACTTCTGAGGCACTAGCCCCAAGGACTCCAATCCTTCTCACTTCCGAGGCACCAGCCCCAAGGACTCCAATCCTTCTCACTTCTGAGGCACCTGCCCCAAGGGTTCCAACCCAATCTTGTCAAGGAATGTTTGATATTAATATTTTGCTCTCAGAACTCTTCTCTGCTAAGTTCTGTCTATTTATAGCTTCACTGTAGTCTCCAAGCTACAATATCAATGACAACCAGTCTTCTTATGAATGAGTCTTTACAATTCTGCACACTACCTACACATAGCCTCCAATAGACTTCATGCTCTCTGATAATGTCTTCACACAGCTCTAGTCATTCTACTGTTAGCTGCACTGAGCTCTGCATAAAGAACAACTTCTTGTTCAAGCTTATGTTCTCTGCTGGCTATTTTTCCCCTTCGACTATTTGCTGTCATGTTTGCCCTTCAGCCCTCTTTCTGTTCTGTTGGATCCTCTCACTGTCTCTATCTCCTCTAGCTTATTTTCTATAGCCTTCAACAACCTTCAACAACATACACCAGCAACTTCATACAATGCATAACCACCTCTGCTGCTTTTGCTGCCTCACATTATGGTTCTTCAAAACATACCAACCGCCCCAACAGTCCTCTGTTTTTGCTGCTTTTATGCATTCCCATGCCTCTGTCCATTCGTTTCCTCTTTCACCGCCTCTCATACTTCCTCAATGCTCACTGTCATTTCCTCAGTGCTCGCTTGCTTCTTCAGCTTCCCATCTTTCGATTTTCTTTGTCTATTCGTGCTCACAGGACAGGTTGAATCAATGGTTAGGACCAAGTCATACACAGAGGACACATATTCAGAAAATTGTAACTGCGCTCCTGTTTTCTCATGATAGCAGGCATACACAGGGATGGCATTATTTAACGGACCTGCGACGTCCTGATCATAATCATAATTGCCATGAATCAGCCTCCTAAACTATCGAGAGCGTTATTGTATGCATCTTTGCCTCAAAAGCCCACACACATAAAATATACAATTACACAAGATTTATGAGTGAAATAGGCAAAACTTGTAGAAGAGCTAGACTTCAATAAATTGTATACCTACATCTATACTGTATTGGGTCCACAGTATAATCGCAATCCAGAGATTCCCTTGGTCGATGGCCGATGGCCGATGGATGCAATAAGACATTAAGCCAAATCGCAATATAGCATCCGGTCTGGTCTTACAATTGCAATTGGCGTTTTGTGACTCCCAGGGGTCCTTTATATATCGGACCCATGACTACATCGATGGCCAACAACTGATCCACTACTGCTTCGATGAACTGGATGCGATGTAGTATTCAACCATGTTATAATGTCACATCGGGTCCGCAACGTTCATCACAATCGACGTTTGGGGTGTGGCAAGGCTTCATAACATATGCGATTGTGACAGATGCGATAACATCTTAAATTGTTTATAATAAGTCTGTCGGGCCCACTGCTCCTATCGCAATCAGTGCTTTCATGCGGCAAGGCCTTAACCACTTGTGATACTCGCTCTAAAATGCCGATGAGATAATCACTATCGTAAATCACAAAGGTTCAGGGCTCGACAGCTTGCAATGTAGCAACAGATGCGATAGTTGTTAATGCGAGTGATGGGTTTTTCCTCCGATAGCTCCTGATTGTGTAATATGCTTCCTCTGATGGCTTTGTTTTGGCTCTGTTTGCTGTGGTGGCTATGTCTACTCCTCCGATGGCTCTCAATTGTGCAGTTGCATGCATACATGTGATAGTTGTTAAATGCATGTGTATAAGCTCTCTGATCGTTGTTAAATGCATCCATTACTCCTCCGATAATGTATTCTTCTCATACAATATAAAATCTGCCTTTTCCACTCTGTCAGTGTATTTTCATAGGTGTCAAAGTCTTTCGCCTCCGATAGCTTTGATAACTCTGACACTCCTCTTCTTTGGCATATATATGGCACCTCCTATAGCTCCTCTAACTCTGTTGGCATATATATATATATATATATATATATCTGTGTGTGTATGTGTGGCTCCTCTGGCTTCGCAGTGTCTTTCAAAGACCTCCTTAGGTAACTCCTTTTTGCTTATGGCTTGGCTACTGATGGCCTTGCTCCTGTCTCTTCATGAATCTGCTCTGCATCCCCTTAGCTTCATGTCATCCTCTATTATCCAGAATATTGCCATATTGACATCAATGACAACCTAGGTCAACACTCTTTGCAATCTTGTTCACATGTGAATCATGGTACCTAATTCCAATGTGAGAAGGGCATTCAAAATCGATGCTATGGATGAATATAAATAATGATAGTAGGATGGTAGATCTTCAATATATTATGGATGGATTGTCATAGAGGAGCCATAAATAATCATGTGATGGGATGGGGTTTTTGTAGCTGTGTAGATATGGAACGAGCATTGACTCGAATTCGTGGTCATTTGCAACATTGATCATGAGATATATAGTTGGGGAGGATTAATGTCCATTATAGGATGTCAACGATGTTTACTACCACCTCAGGTAGTGCTGGTGGATCTCGAATCCAAGACCTAGAGTGAATTTGTTTATTTTCCATCTAATGGAGGCAAGCGTAGATCTGCAATCTGTTGATTTACATTTGCGTCCAATTGTAAAGTGCAGCAGCAATAGTGTGGTGGCAACAAGCTTGAATCTTAGGTTTGGAAGATAAGAGATCCAAAATATTCAGTTTTTGGGTGATTTATGTGGAAGAAATGCCATTTAGATTCCAAGATATGCTTTGAAGATGGTGGAATAGTTGTATTATTAAAAAATAAAATAATATTGTTTTGAGTGCTAGTTATATTTATGTTTTTTATTTATAAAATTATAATACTAATTAATAAACAAAGAAACATAGTTTAAATTAATGATTCTCAAAGTTTTTTTTACTGTGGAGAGAATACATTATTGAGTTCAGTTTGTTGATTTGATTTAGTCATGTTTAATCTTTTATATGTTGATGGGTTTTGTTGTTCTTATGTGATTCAAAACATCAATTATATGTTATTTTTGTGAGTATGTAAATATGTATGTAAAGAAATATTAGTGCTATAATTACTACTAAGTACACTCAGTACCCAAACAACTTACCTATATAAATGTCAAAATTGTAGTTCACAACATTTTGATAGACAGTAGTTAGTTCATAGAGTGGTTCAATATTGAGATTGTCTTTTGGGAGGTAAAAAAAGTCAATTCTACAAAGTTTGTCAACTATGGTCAAATGTCAAAATTGTAGTTCGCAACATTTTGATAGATGGTAGTTAGTGCATAGAGTGGTTCCATATCAAGAGCCTCAATTCTGCAAAGTTTGTCGAGGATGGTCAAAGGCAATTATGTTGTAGCGGTGAAAAAAAAGTGTTGTCTAGAGAATTCTAAAGTGGATGTAAGTGCTCATGAAGACTAGTCAATCAATGATCAATGTTGTTGTAATTGTAATGTGTATTTGTGACATGTAAGCATTAAGGCAAGGACTTGGAAATAATGCTTCGATTCTAAGTTTAGAATTTTGTTGAGAGAATATATCAACTTCCATATCTATGTTGGAATTAGTTGGTATAATTGAATAAATGTGCAATTAAAAAAATATAATTTTTGTATGTATTTCTGACTACCTTGTCTTCAATTTCAATTTCTTTGTTAGAATATAACAAGACATTTTGTATTTATTGATTAGTATATGTTCACTTAATTTTTTTAGACATATTAAGGGACAAATTCCAATTTGAAATATTTTTGAAAACAATTATGAATTTTACTATTTGTTGCTGAAATATCAGACATATATAACCCAAATTCCAATTTGTAATATTATTGAAAACGGTAATGCATTTGGCTATTAACCTATATAATAAGGGTTGTTACTTGATAGTGATACATACTTACGACACTATAAACCGATTAATAAGTACTTGATGGTGATGCATATTTACCAGACTATAAACTCATTAATGAACAAAACTCACAACTAAATAATATACTTACTTAAATCCAGAAGTGATCGTATAATACAACCTTGCTAATTAATGAGCTTATAGGCTAGTAATTATTAATTATCGTTATTGGATAGAAGGCTGATTAGTCGGTCAAAAGAACTGAAGAGCCCAACAAAGGACATAAAGAAAGGTATTGCAGTGACAGGTTCCATAACTGGTTTGAAGAATTACTTAACTTTCCATATTTATGGTTATCATGAAGAGAAACAAACCATCAGAAAATATATATAAAAAAATACGATATTTTTAATAAACATAGTTTTTTTAAACTATATAAAATAGAAAATAACCATTATCAGAAGTTATCGATGACTGCAAATTCCAATGTGAAATGAAGAGAAGCAGACCATCCTTCCCGAATAGTCGAAAATATAAAAATTATGATTTTTGTTGTTGAAAAAAATATAATCTTTTTCAACTATATAATATAGAAAATAAACACTATCAGAAAACAACAGTATTTAGTGATGTTCTTTTTTCCACTAATATATTGAAAATGCAATATATCTAATATATTGAATGTTGTTGTTGACACCAAAACTCTTCAGTACAGAACAACTCTAACATTCTAGTAATGAATCACATATAGAACACCACCGCGCGTCACTGGGTTAATGAATCACAACATGGAGAAGGGAACCATCCATATACCCATCCATGTCGTCCTTTGTAGAGGCCTGTACTTTCTCACCAATCGACACTTCTAATTCACATAAAAGAAACAATGCAAAGGAAGAATAAAAACTAAAGATTAATATAATATTATGGGAAAAACCCTAGGGTGTATGAGTTTTTTTGAATATGGGAATTTTGGGAATTTGAGTACAAGGGTTAGAGATTTTAAACAGATTCGAGTTGAAGCGTTAGAGTGTTAAAGATTTCTTTAAAATTTATAGAAGTGCTAGTGTTAGAGATTTCTTTAAAATTTATAGGAAAATTTGTTGGAATTTTCTGCTAAATTCCATAACAGACAGACAAAAAAAAATGCTCTGTTTCTGCACAGAAAATTGAAAAATTGTTTTCTGGAAATGGTGTTGCACCAACAGTGTTTGGTGTTGCAGCAACAGAAAAATTTCTGATAATTAAAATAAAACTGAAAACAGAACAAAACTCAACAACACTTAAACTGGTATAACAACAATGTGCAGGGGGTGTAACAACAACAGTAAACAAGCTAAGCAATAAACTTGTAAACAGTAAACTTGTATTCATAAACAATAAACAAGCTGATACAAATTCGTCTTCCTCTTGACAACATGAACACTTCAGTTCCACAAATCTATGCTTAAGAGCATCTTCCTCTTAACAGAGGGATTCACCAAGGAACGCTTCTGTTCCACACAAATAACATCTACCTCTTAACAGAGGGATTTCAACATGCCTGCTTCATAGGCACTTCAATCTGTGTATACCTGCAAATTGACACTGCTGTGCATTACAAATAAGCAAAATACTCTGTCTCAGTATTGCTATCTCAGCACTGTTGTTTTAGCACTCTGTCTCAGCACTGTGTTTCAGCAACTCTATTTTAGCATTGCTGTGCATAAAGCTTCATTCATGTGAGCTCGTGCTGCTGCACATTCTTTCTCAAAAACACAAAAATTATATTTTAGCATTGTTGTGCTGTATTTCAGAGAGATTAACATTGTTGCCACACTTCTTCTATGCTATTGCTCATCACATTTATAGGGAAAATAAATATCTGATTTAAACAATAAAATAACCAAAAAATCTACTAACGCTTATCTGCGTATTAATTACAACAAGCGGTGATGTCTTTCTCAAGAAATTAATTTGGCGGTTGCAGAGGAATTAAATTCTGTGCATTTAATACACATTAATGTGCAAAATATCAGAAGACTTTGCAGCATCGAACAATCTGAAATATCTGCTGAAGATCAGATTTCTGTTCAGCATTTATTGTGTTGCAGTTGGAATTAAATTCCAACACTCCCCCTTAATTTCAACTGCTGCATACCGAGGCATTTCCTGAAATGATCAAAACTTTTCTTTGCTAATGGTTTTGTCAAGATGTCAGCTAGCTGATCCTCTGTTCTGCAGTGCTGCAAAACAATCTCACCATTGTTAACCAATTCACGTATGAAGTGAAATTTGGTATCTATTTGCTTTGTTCTTTTATGAAAAACAGAGTTTTTAGACAATGCTATTGCTGAGCTATTGTCACAGTGAATGGTTGTGCCATTTTCTTGTGCATGACACAAATATCTGAGAACTCTTCTCAGCCACACTGCTTGGCATGCTGATGTTGTTGCTGCCACATACTCTGCCTCTCGTGTTGACAAAGACACAACTGGTTTCTTCTTAGAAGCCCATGAGATGGCTCCCGATCCCATATGAAACACATATCCTGATGTGCTTTTCCTATCATCAACACTTCCAGCCCAATCACTGTCTGTGTAACCTATCAACATGAAACTTTTAGAAGAGTAGTATAGAATACCAAACCCTTTTGTTCCATTCACATACCTTAGAATCCTCTTGGCTGCCTGCCAATGAGTCTCTTTAGGTCTTTCCATAAATCTGGAGATTAAACTCACAACGTGCATAATGTCTGGCCTAGTTGCAGTCAAGTACATAAGGCTGCCAACTATGCTCCTGTACAATTTTGGATCAAAATCCTCGCTGCTGTCTTCTTTGGTCAATTTCAGCCCCACTACAGTTGGAGTCACAACTGCCTTGTTGCTCTGCATGTTAAATCTCTTCAACACTGCTTTTACATATTTATCTTGAGAAATGAAAACACCATTTTCACTTTGGTCTACTTCAATTCCAAGAAAATATCTTAAGAAGCCCAATTCAGTCATTTCAAATTCATTTTTCATGACTACTTTAAAATCAGCAATGAGAGAAGCATCATTGCTTGTAAAAATCAAATCATCTACATATAAAACAACAATAATAATCTTACCGTCATTCTCTTTTATGTAGAGTGTGGGTTCACCATCACACTTATCAAACCCATTCTCAATCAGATAAGCATTTATTCTGCTGTACCATGCTCTTGGAGCTTGCTTCAGCCCATAAAGAGCCTTCTTCAGTTTGCAAACTTTATGCTCTTGGCCAACAACTTCATAATGTGGAGGTTATTCAACATAAACCTCTTCTTTTAACACTCCATTCAGGAATGCAAATTTAACATCCATCTGATAAATCTTCCATTTTTGTTGTGCTGCAATAGACAACATTGTTCTGACTGTTTCCATCCTTGCTACTAGTGCAAAGGTTTCATCATAGTCTTTGCCTTGTTGCTGCTTGTAGCCTTTCACAACAAGTCTTGCTTTGTGCCTGTCAATCTTGCCTTCAGCATTTCTTTTGGTCTTATAGACCCACTTAACTCCAATGGCATCTTTGCCTTTAGGGAGGTCCACTAACTCCCATGTTTTACTCTTTTCAATTGCACCAATTTCTTCATTCATTGCTTCAATCCATTTATGTTCATTTACGGCATCTTCAAAATGAACTGGGTCATCAACATGACAATATAAAGCGAATAATGAATTCAGACCGGTATTGGTACTTACCTCTCCTTGTTCATAAATCTCATTCAGATTTCTGAATCTTGGTCTTCTTGGTGTGCTTGGAGTTCCATCCGAACTTGAGGGTATTTCAGATCCCTATGGTATGCTTGAAGAAGCACTTCCTTGACTTCTCAAGGCTGTACGAATTCCAAATTGTGGTGTGGTTTGCTGAATTTGCTATGGTGGAGGAGGAACCACCAAGGAAGGATTATTTGCTGCCATCCCTTCCTCTTCTTCTTCATGAGACACAATTGTATTCACATTCACTGTTCTTTCTAAGCTTCCATCCTAAGCTTCATCTTCAATGAACTGCACATCTCCGCTTACTATCAATTTCTTAGTAGATGGATTATAGAGTTTGTATGCTTTTGACTCATCACAATAGCCAATAAATACACACTTCTCCCCCTTACTATCAAGCTTTTTCCTTAGCTGATCCGGTATATGTGCATAAGCTACACAACCGAATACTCTCATGTGAGTGACAGTTTGC